>JAJPUD010007024.1:49230-60876 GCA_023553655.1 Myrmecobius fasciatus
GTTCCTAAAGAGTGAAGTAAATAAAGAACTTCACCATTGTAATGTGAGGGGAAGAGCTATCCAAACATGAGATAGACTGCTTGAGAAAGTAAGGAGGTTCTCATCACTGGAGATCAAAAGCTGACTCTGCGTGACTAATTGTTAGTAGTATTATAGTATACTATATATACTAATATGTAGTATACTAATATATAGTATATATATTATTTCATATTTTAGGTTGACATGTATGATATAACCTTTGATATCGGTTCCAACTCTTAAAATTCTAGAAGTCTGAACCAATCAAAGGAGGAGGGGAACAGCAAAAGGTCATTTACTTGTCAGGAGACCAGATAAAAATATGGCATCTGGGGGGATCTAAGTCAAACCTTATCCATGCATATATAATAATTTCTCGGCCAGATGGGGTTAATCAGGCAGAAAAATAGTAAAATAATTACACAGAATGGTTCTGCTTTTGCTTACGCCCAATTCTTTCAGTTTCTATTTTGCTGAGCACATTAATTAACATAAACTCTCCTTTCACTGACAGGGTAAAATAGGCTGAATTTAGTTGAGCTCAGAGAAGTCAAAGTGTGGTGAACTACCATTTTTTTGTGCTGGCTAAATCATAAACCAATCAGTTGGTAAATGAACAAATACTGTTACAGGGATGTTGTGGGCTAATTTTAAGAAACAATAAAGAGGTAAAATTGTGAGAAACTTAGAAAAGAAGGTCTAAACTAATGTAGAACAAAGCAGAACCTGGACAATAACATAAATAATGACTATAAATATGAAGGAAAATAATGCTAAAAAAAAGCATTAGAATTCAGATAAGGGGAATAATTAATCTTGATTCCAAGGGACTGATGATAAAATATATTCTAGTAGAGAAGTGGTGGACTACAGATAGAGAATGTAGCATATACAGCAGACACTATAGATGATAAAATACTTATTTTTTTGTTACAAGGAGGGGGGCTTTCTAGGATGGGGTGTGTATGTGTATGTCCATCCATGTGCACAAATGTAGGGGAGAGGTTTAGGAAGAGACAGTGATGTTTAAAACAACAACAATAGAAAGGAGTTTTTAAAAGTTTTTTTTTAATTCATGAGCTGACCTAAAATATGCCTTTTTGATACCAAAAGCTGAATGTAATTATTCTCCCTCAAAGAACCAGTCCACAGCAAGTTGACTGTTATTATTCTTTGTCCAGAGAGTTTATTTTTCTTTTCTCTACACAGGAAGTCAGCGTCTAATGTTACCCAAGTCAAATACTCAAATTCTGGCCCCAAGAAACACATTTTCTTCCCTGGTTTGTGTTTCCTTCTTGTAATCCCTTTAAAATCTTGTTTTACTTAGAATGCCTAATCCAAAACTTGGACAGGATCCTTCCTACTTGGCCCCAAGCTCAGCAGCCCCACTTAAAAACAGTTTCTAAGAGAGACAATAAAAATGAAGTGCAAGAATTCAACATGTGCATCATTTATGAAACTGCCAGTGATCGGTAGGTGGCTCTCTCCCCCTCAAAGGGTCGGGATTTTATCATAAATCTTGGCAGATTTTTGAATTGGAGCAAACTGGTCTTGTTTTCTCAAAGGCACCTGCTGCTTCTGTTGAGATAGTTGCAAACGTAAGGGTAAGAAGTCTTCGTTTTTCTTATTTATCTACTTCCAACCTGAGGTCCACAAAGTCCCAAGGGAGTTTTTGGATAAATTTCAAGGGGGCTGTGAAGTTGGATGGGGATAAAAATCACATTTTTATTTTTACTAACTTCTAACTGAAATTGAGCGTTTTCTTTGGTTATGAATGTAGACAGTAAACCACAGCTGTTTTAAGCTTCCCCTCAACGCTGAAGGGATCCATGGCACAAAAATAGATTCAGAAACCCTGCCATAGAGTAAAGATCTTGAACTGCTCAGGTCTTTCCAAACTGCATAATATTGGATCTACTCTAAGGGAGGTAAGAAAAGTGAGTTTTAAATAAGATTTTAGCGTTTATTAATTTTTTTTCATATTGATCCATGAATAGTAAACAAAATGATTGCACTGAGGATTTTTTAAAGAATTCTAGATTGATGTGTGCTTGAATTAGAAACTGTCAAATTTTTTTTAAAAATTAAAAATTAAATTAAGATATGTTGTCTTTAGATAATTAAAGTCTGAGTTTAGGCATTGATGGGAAATTTTATGAGTATCCTCTCTTCTCTTTTTCCGCTCTCAATTCAAAATTATCAATATCTATTTTTCTATCTATTATCGACATTCTTCCAATGCAGCTTTTTTGCAGTTTGGTGCTTATCTGTTATCATTTTACCTAATTAATTTGTGTCTTTGTACTGTATTTTTTAAAGGGAGAAAAATCTGACATTTTTAAAAAAAAATGATGACTCTGATCCTGCTAAATTTTAAATGTTACTTCTAAATTTAAATCCATTATAATAGGAAATTAACCTTCAATATTGTAAAAGATCACTAATATTTAACTGGGGGAATCATTGGATTCTTACCCAGTCTTTTCTCTTGGGAGAGCATAAAATACTCGAATTGTTTATAAGAGGTTCCTTCAGTACCTATGTTTTTGATTCATTTTTATTTAAGTCTATACAGGTGATTTCATCTTGAAGGAAACTCCCAACAAGAAATCTCCTTTTCCCAATACACGCTGACAATTTCTCTATAAATTATAGACTTAGAGAGACCCCCAAGATTTTAAGTGACTTACTTGTCTGTGGTCATATATATCAAAGGTGGGAGGCAAGCCCAGAGAGTCCAGGGTCAGCTCTTCCTCCACTCTGCCATTCTGCTTCTAAGTTCATACCTATTAGTGATAGGGACAGGACCTGTGATGGGTACAAGGATTCCTAGTGAGGAAACACCCCCTGCCAAAGCAAGTTGTTACCTTCTCTTTGATTTTTAAGAGGTGCTTAGAACTCTCTGGGGTTAAGTGACTTGCTGAGGGTTACAGTGTCAGAGGAAAACCTTAATCTAGGTCTCCCTCATTTTTGAGGTCAGTTCTCCATACTCTAGGGCAGCTAGGTGGTACCAAGTGCCAAGGCTGGAGAAGACCTGATTTCCAATCTGGATTTAGACACTTATTATCTGTGGGATTCTGGGCAAGTCACTTGATCCCATTGTCTCAGTTTCTTCACCTGTAAAATGAGCTGGAGAAGGAAATGACAAACCACTCCAGTATGTTTGTCGAGAAAAACCCAAATGGGATCAGGAAGAGTTGGCCATGAGTGAAAAATAAGTCTATACTATTCCTCAATTCAGATGTATAAACATTTTTCTCTAAATGTCACACTTCCATATGGGAAAGGTCTTTGAAAACTACAGTATTCTACAAACTGTAATAAATGTTAATGGATAATGAGGTGATTCGGGCCAATTCCAATAGACTTGTGATGGAGAGAACCAACTGCATCCAGAGAAAGGATTGTGGGGATTGAATGTGGATCACAACATAGCTTTTTCTCCTTTTTTATTGTTTGCTTGCTTTTTATTTTCTTCCTTTTTGATCTGATTTTTCTTACGCAGTATGATAAATGTGGAAATTTGTGTAGAAAAAAAGAAATGTTGATGGATAACCTAACATTTTGGTGCTTGATATTTCTACAGTATCTCCTGCTATAGAACACAACGCTAATAATATTTTCTATATGACAAAGCACCCTGATATTCAGAATAAAGCATCTCTTATAATAAAGCAATGAAACTAATTCTATCTAATGAGAGGAAATTTCAAATAGCCAGTAAAGATTTTTAAAACATATAAATGTCACCAAAATACTAAATTTTAAAAAATATTTGATAGGCAGCAGAATCTTAGATGACAACCATCATTCCTAGAGTGGAAAAAAAAAATAAAAAAACAAAAAAACTCCAAACCCAAACAACTCAAACTTTAACTTTTACTCCTTTTTCATACCTACCATTCAAGTCCAAAACATTATCTAAGCTTCTAACCCTGATACCTAGTATAATACCTTTTGCTTATAATAGGCAATTAATAAATATTTGCTAAATGGCATTGGATTGAATTAAAACCATCCTCTCAGTTTTTTGTCTTCTGCCTTTCTAATTTTTTTTTCTGCACACTGTTGCCACAATAATCTTCTTAATATATTACTTATTATTATATTAAATATAATAATAATAATAATAATAAATATATTAATCAAGTTAATTCCTTCCCAAAATTCAGACTAATTTGTCTTAACAGAAATTGAGATGTTCTTATAGCTGAAACTCTTGAGATTGAGAGTCTAGGCTGGCTTGGTTGCTGCTGGGATATGCTTGCTAAATAATGGACACCTGAAAACCCAAGTCAGCAGAACAGTTACTGAAGTCTGTTAACTATTAAGCTGCTGGTGAGGTAGTAGAGACTTTATCTGGTTTTCAGTTCCCTCTTGGTGTATTTTTTAAATTGAATTTTCCGCATGCCGGAACATTGACATCCCTTGACACAGGCTGTCCCCTTCTCCCAAGTTTGGAATTTACTCTATCCTGCCCTCTGCCTTATATCCCCTAATTTCCTCAAGTCTTGGGCCAGGTGTCTCTAATTGAACTTTAATCCACTTCAATTCAACAGGGCTTTTTTGGTTTGTTTTTTCTGTTCTAGGTGTCAGTGCTTGCCCTCCCTCCTCAAACTATCTGGCATTTCCTTCTCTCTGTATGTTGTCTCTGTGACTTCAAACACCTAGCACAATGCTTTGCCCAACTGGATTAATACATTGGATTGAGTTGACTAATAGATCATACTTGAGGGGACAGAACTAGGCTGAGAGCTGATTTGGGTGTCATAAGTGTGAAATCTCCACAAAGGATTTGCAGAGAATGAATTGGGAAGAATCCAGTGACATTCTGGAAGAGGGAAAGGTAAAGGAGGTCAATTTTGCCTTCTTAGAAATTACATAAATTTAAAAAAAAAAGAAAGAAAGAGTTGTAATTCAAGATATCATAAATGATGACTGCCTAGATCTATTAGGATCTAGAATCTATGGGAGGGACTCTTTGCTTTTGTCATTGTACCTAGCATCAAGCTTTGAACATAATAGTCATATAATAAACTGAATTACATTGGAAAAAAAGAAATTGCCTAAGTTCTGGTTTAGGAACTATACATGTAGGGAAACTCTCAGATGAGTTTGGAGTTTTTCCTCTAAAAACTTTTTTATTGTCCATGGCCACAGTTCATCCCTTCAGGGCAATAGAGCAATGGAAAACTGTTTAAACCTAATATAAGCAATGAAGGGGGAAGGTAAGTGATTAGAATTAGAGCATGAGAATCCAAGAGCCAAATTCCTCTCCTCTCCCTCTTTCAGAAAGCTCTTCCAGTTGGGATGAATAAGACTCTGTCTTTTTTTTCCCTCTATGCTCCAGGACCTTCTAGGTAGAGCAGTTGATGCCCCTTTGTTAAAAACTGGCTCTTTCCTTAAAAAAAATTGAAACCCTTTAACAATGAACTGTTGATGAAAAAAATTAATAAATGAAATGAAGAACAAAGATTGAGGCCCCAGACTGAGCTGAGGCTGGTCTCTGAGGAAGTTGCAGTGGGGAAATTCCATCCTTGTAGCCAGAAAGGCATTGTAAAGTCACTTTAGTTCATGGCAAATTTTGCATCTTTTACTTATACTTTTACTCTGTCTTTGTAGCCTCTTAACTTTATATCATCCGTTCTAAAGAGTAGATTTATCTTTGCTGTTTGTTTTCCTTCCCCTGAGTTCAACTTTGACAATCACTCTTATTTCCTTTTCCTTTTTCCTTTTTCCTTTCCAGCCTCACCCCATTATTTTAGGGGTCTGTGAGACTCATTTGCATTTTTCTTTGACTATATGATCCTCTGCCCTTGTTAGATCTTTTTTCATTCTTAAGCTTTCCCCCCCACCTTGTTTATCTGAGTTCAGCTGACTAGGATGCCCCTTTGGTCTCTTTCAGTATTTTCCCTTTTCATGAGATCCTGTAGATTTTGAGCTTGAAAAGTCACACAGTCCAACCATCTCATTTTCTGGTCTTGGTGTGGGTCCATAGGGATCCTTTGCCAAGCTTAGATTTAGAATCAGGAAATTTAACTGATCACCATGTCAAAAGTAGGATTTGAAAGAAGCCATATCCTCTGACTACAAATCGAGGGGTCTTTCTTGGGATCAATTGATGTAAGTGCTTTTGGCATTCATACTACTTTGGTATCAATCATGACTGAGTCATCATTCTCTGAGAATCTGCTTTTCTTTTTGAACTTAGAGCATGGGATGACAGCTACCTTTTGGATGAACTTTGTGAAATCAATTTCCTTAAAGTCTAACTATGTGAATGTGTCTCTGTCCAGCATCCCCCATCTGGCCATCAGGGCTCCATGATCAATATAACTTTTTCCAAGATACCTTCACTGCCAGTTCCTTTGCTACCATCATTCACTAAGCTCTCCTTCTTTGAAGTTCATGTCTTCTGATGGTTACAATCCTTGCCCCCACCATCTATTGATCTTTATACGTCCTTCAATGACTTTAGCAATGGATTTATGGTCTTTCCTCCCTATTCTCTTGACAACTTCACACTGAAGACTCTTTTCTCCCCCTGGCCTCTCAATTCCTTCCTTCAAGCCTCAGCTAAAACCCTATTTTCTACAAGAAGCCTTTTCCAATTCTCATTAATGTTAGTGCCTTCCTTTTGTTATTGTTTGCACATGGTTATCTGCATGTCATTTTCTCCATTGAGCTCCTTGAGAGGAGGGATTTTCACTTTTCTTTATATCCCCATAGCTTGGACCATCGTTTACCTTTCTTCATATCCCCAGTGCTGAACTAGTGCCTGGTATGCAGTAAGTGCTTAATAAATGTTTATTGACTGAATGACTCCTCAACTCCTAGAACTTTTATGTCTACTTTAATTCTACCACTTACCAAAATAGTCACATGTCAAACTTTGCAACCAACAACATCTTGAATTCTGAAAAATCTTTGACCATAATCTCTCCTTTTTTAAAGAAAATTTCTTCCTCAGCACCATATTTCCTGAACCTCTCTTTACCTTCCTCATGATCTCCATTGACTTTTGGCTCTTTTGGTCCTGATAATTCCTAGCCTGAGATTTACCCTGACCATCTCTGCTATTGTTCCTGAACATTAGAGCAGGGAATAGCTCCTTGCTCATCCGATCCATTACAATTGCATCCTAACTATCCTGCACAATGTCTGATACATAGTAAGTGCTTCATAAATGCTAGCTGACTTCAGTAGGACCTTCACTGCTTCGTGACAATGTTTTCATTCATCCCTTATTTCTTCCTTATCAGGTTTTCCTACAGTGATCATCTCCAACATTTTTTCTTTTTTTTTTTTTACTGCCTCCAATCCATCCCTGACTCCCTATACTCTCAGCAAATCTGATCTCTTACTTTACCAAGAATAATAAAGTTGTCCAGTGGGACCCTTTCATTTCTTTTCCTCCTCACCTTAAAACTTCCATCTTCCTTCCAGCCTTAAAGATTGCAAAAGTTTGCTAAAATCAGTGCTTCTCTCTAGCTCTCTGGTTCCCTTGATCTCCTAGGGCCCTTCAGCATGATTTAATGTTGGATCTGGAATCCTATTCATATTCTCATACCATACCACTAACTTTGTGACCATGGATAAATTACAGCCAATTAGCACTACTTAAGCATTTACCATATGCCAGACAGTGTGCTAAGAGCTGTGAGAGTCCTGCTTCCAATGATCCTTCAGTCCTTTCTTCCTTTTAGGTAAAAACTATCATTTACACTAGCTTCATCACTCAGCCTGGGATGCTCTGCCTTCTTGCTTCTCCCTCTTGACATTCAGGGCTTGATTCAAACTCACCTCAAATACTAACTTTTGTAGGAGCCTTCCTTATCTCTCTCCTTGCTCTGGATTCCCAAATCTCCAATCAAATGAGTTTCCTTCTCTAATATTACCTGTCTTTTGCTCTGGATACATCTTGTGTGAATTTATTTACACATCTCCCCCATTAGTATGATGGCTTTTTGAGAGCTCACTCTATTCTTGTGTTTTATCTTTCTGTGAGATTTAATTAACCAAATGACCAGATAATGTTACAAATTGTTTTTCTAGGCTCATCTGTGACTTGAAAGAACCAATGATAGCGATCGGAAGAAAATAATGGGAATTAGCAGAAACATTTACATTCTGTATAGTATTGATCTATCTGTGCTGTGTGGTGCTCTGCTGCTGTCTGGAGCAAATGAATTCACTACCACCTGTTCGCAAGACTATCTTAAAAATGTTTTTACGGATATGTCACCAAAAGCTACCACAATGGATCTGTCCAACAAATTCCCATGTCAGCCTCGGGACCTGGACTTTAGTCCTTTCCCTAAGCTCAAAGCCTTGATTCTTTCTCATAACATAATTCAACACCTGGATATGAACATCTTCCGACTCAACAAGGAGCTGGAATACTTAGATTTATCTTACAATAGCCTGAGGAATATTTCTTGTTCTTTGCTTCTTTCCCTCAAGCATTTAGATCTTTCTTTTAATGACTTCGACGACATTCCCATCTGTAGAGAGTTGGGCAGCATGGTCCAGCTGCAATTTTTAGGATTGAGTGGAGCCCAGATCCGAAAATCAGATTTACAGAAAGTGGCTCATTTGCAGCTAAGCACTTTCTTCCTGGGCTTAAATCATCTCTCTTACTATGAAGAAGGCAGTTTGCCTATCTTAAACACTGAGAGACTTCATATAGTCCTTCCAGAGAATGTGGATTATAGATTCATTTTGTGCGATGGAATCCGTACTTCGAAAATCTTGGAAATGGCAAATATCAATAGGGATCAATTTTCAAGCCATGAAAATCAGAAAAATCCTCTTTTGGAGAGCCCCAAATTCTCTAAAACATCTCATCTGTCACTCAGTAATTTACACGTACCATGGCAGGAGTTTTTCGAAATAATGCAATTTGTTTGGTACTCGTCAGTTCAACAATTACAGGTACAGAATTTGATCATCGGAGCCCAAAGTGATTTAAAATCCAAACTATTTAACTATTCAAGTACCTCAATGAAAGCTCTAACAGTGGAACATGTGACTGTCAGAACATATTCCTTCCGCCAGGATACCCTCTACTTGTTCTTTACCCAAATGAACATTGCCAACTTGACAGTATCAGATGGGAGGATGCCCCATGTGGTTTTTCCCAAGTATCCCACCAAATTTCAGCACCTGAATTTTACCAACAACGCCTTGACGGATGAATTATTTCTAAACACTCTTCAGCTGCCATATCTGAAAACTTTCATTTTGCAAAGGAATAAATTAGAAACGCTTTCCACGGTGAGTTCTTTTGCTACCAGAACATCCTTGGTACACTTAGACCTAAGCCAGAACCTACTGCAGTATGCTGATGGAAAAGATTGCCACTGGCCAGAGACCCTCACTACCATGAATTTGTCATCCAATAAATTTACTGGCTCTGTTTTCAAATGTATACCAAAGAGCATCCAAGTCCTTGATCTGCATAATAATGACATCAGAACCATCCCCAGAGAAACTGAGAATCTGGAAGCCTTATGGGAACTAAATATTGCCTCCAATTCTCTAACCGATCTTCCTGGGTGTAAGAATTTCCAACGACTTTCTGTGCTGAATATTGAAATGAATTCCATTATTAGTCCGTCTCTTGATTTCTCCCAGACTTGTCAGGCAGTGCAATCATTAAAAGCAGGAGGCAACCCATTCAGATGTGCCTGTGACTTGAGAAACTTCATCCACCTAGAAAAAAAATCCCAGGGCTTGATGATTGGATGGCCAGGTGCTTATACCTGTGAATTTCCTCTAGAACTAAAGGGAATTGCCTTAGAGGATGTTGACCTGCCAGAATTATCCTGTAACACACCTCTGCTGATTGCTGTCATTCTGATAGTCGGGGTAATTTGTATAGTTGTCACAGCGGTGCTCTGTATCCGTCTGGATTTGCTCTGGTACCTGAGGATGATAGTTCAGTGGACGCGAGCCCAGCACAGAAATAGGAGCGTGCCCTTAGAAGAACTCAAAAGAACGATCCAGTTTCATGCTTTCATTTCCTACAATGAAGGGGATTCTCTGTGGGTAAAGAATGAGCTGATACCAAATCTGGAGAAAGAAGATGGTTCCATATTGCTTTGTCTCCACGAGAGACACTTCATCCCTGGCAAGAGTATTGTTGAAAATATCATAAACTGCATTGAGAAAAGCTACAAATCCATCTTTGTTTTGTCCTCTAACTTCGTTCAGAGTGAATGGTGCCATTATGAGCTTTACTTTGCTCACCACCAACTATTTCATGAAGGTTCTAATAATTTAATTCTCATATTACTGGAACCCATTCCCCAGTACATCATTCCTACCAGATATCATAAGCTAAAATCTCTCATGGCACAGAGAACTTATTTGGAATGGCCCAAGGAGAAGAATAAACGTGGGCTTTTCTGGGCTAACCTTAGGGCTGCCATCAGCATTAATTTGTCAGAATCTGGAAAGATGAACAAATCACAGACCATTTCAGAGTTATAGGAAGAGTCACGGACATCATCGGGAAAGATTAAAAAAAAATATGTATTGACCCTCAATAAATCGTTGTGTATTCAATGAACAGTTATCGTGCACTTAGCACTAAGTGCTATCAGGGGCACAAAAAAAATTTGCAACGTAGTCCATCATGGCGGCATTTCTATAAATTTCCAGTTACTGCAGAAGCTGAGGATGACCGGTCACTTCAGCTGGGAAGTTCTAAGTTGCAGGTGGCCATGCTGATTGGGCACCCACACTTAGTTCTGCATTAACTATAGTAGTTGGAGATGGGGAGTGTGGAGAACAAATGATACAAGAAACAGAAGAGGTCAAAACTTGGGAGTCTGTGCTCAGATTCATCTAGATAAGCGTAAAAGAAAGCAACTTCCTTCCCCTTCAACACAGGAAGAGTGAGAGAGAGCTGTTGGTGTCCCAATCACGTTTTCAGAAGAGAAAAGTTGGAGGTTGCTTCTTCTTTTAAATCATTTGAATGGGTCCCTTTTTCTGCTAAGTAGCCAATCATCTCTGGCAGCCCTGACCTAGCCAAGGGGACCCAGCAAACAGCCAGGATTTCTGCATCATCCCCAAATGCAAGGGTTAATTCATGGGCTAATTAATCGTTGGATCATCACTTCAGCACTAAGCAGAGGATGTGAGATGGCTCCCCTGGGTCCATCCCCATGTACACATGTAGGATGCACTCCAATACAACCCTCATATTGTTGGAAAGACTACAAACTAAAATGGCTTACTTAATCTCATACAAAACTTAGTGGTCTGTGTGACCCTGGGCAAGTCACTTAGCCCCAATTGCCTCCCACCCCCCCAAAAAAAATTAGAGGTACAAAAATCAGAGCTCTTGCTCTTATCAAAAAACTCAAGGAAGGGAGGAAGGAAGGAAAGGTTGGAGGAAAGGAGAGCAGGAGAGAGGGGGAAAGTAGGAAAGAAAGGAAGAGAAAGAAAAAGAAAGAAAAAAGAGAGGAAGGAAGGAAGAAAAAAGAGGAAGAAAGGAGGAAGGTAGGAAGAAAGGAAGGAGGGGAAAGAGGGAGGAAGGAAGGAAGGAAAGAAGGGAAAGAAGGAGAAAGAAAAAGAAAGAAAGAAAGAAAGAAAGAAAGAAAGAAAGAAAGAAAGAAA
>JAJPUD010007024.1:60886-78301 GCA_023553655.1 Myrmecobius fasciatus
AAGAAAGAAAGAAAGAAAGAAAGAAAGAAAGAAAGAAAGAAAGAAAGGAGGCATTTTTAGGTAATTTTATGATATTATACTGGTGCTGCTAAACTGGTGAATAATTGTAAGAATAAAAAAAAAGGTTGTTCTACAATAATTCTACAATAATCTGTTTAACAAAATTGAAACTATTTCTTAAATTTCTCTTATAGCAAATATCCCTTCCCTAAATGTTGGCAACTGACTGACTGATTATGAGAAACTACCATATAGTTTATTTTTTTCTTTTAGTATTATAATTTTTTTACATATTTCCACAAGTATCATGCTGCACAAGAAAAATCAGATCAAAAAGGGAAAAAAATGAGAAAGAAAGCAAAAGGCAAGCAAACAACCACAAAAAAGTAAAAATGCTATGTTGTGGGCCACACTCAGTTCCCACAGGCCTCTCTCTGGGTGTATATGGCTTTCTTCTTCACTAAACAATTGGAACTGGTTTAAAACATCTCATTGCTGAAGAGAGCCATGTCCATCAGAATTGATCATCGTATAGTCTTGTTATTGCCGTGTATATTGATCTCCTGGTTCTGCTGATTTCACTCAGCATCAGTTCATGCAAGTCTCTCCAGTCCTCTCTGAAATCGTCCTGTTTCTTACAGAACAATAATATTCCATTATACTCATATACCATAATTTATTCAGCTATTCTCCAATTGATGGACATCCACTCAGTGTCCAGTTCCTTGCCACTACAAAAAGGGCTGCCACAAACATTTTTGCATATATACACGTAGTTTAAAGTCACTATTAAAATGGACACATTTTTTTTAAATTGTAAAGTGCATGGATGTGTTAAAGGAGGTTTTATGAGTATTTACAGAGTATGAAGAAGACAGACTCCTTGTTTTGGGTGTATTTGAAATGAAAAAGGAAAGAAAAAAAACTTTTTTATGGGTACCATACACAGACACACCTTGAGTGTAGATGGAGGGACAGTTGAGGGGCTGGCAGGAGGGAGGTCTGGAGTTAGGGGGAGGCAGCATAGAACCTTGGGAGAAGTCCCTCCTTGCCCACACTCATCGGAATCTTGACTTTGGACACAGAGCCAAAGGAATTACCTTAGTTTTCGGTTTTTCTCAAATTTTAAAAGCCTAGCATTTTAACTTTACCCAGTCCCAAGGAGCAGAAGTCTGCTTATAGGAATGTAGAGGTGACCTCAGAAGCCATTCAGTCCAATTCTATCATCATACAAAAGGGGAAAAAGAAATTTGGGTCAATAACCTGCTCAAAGTCACACGAATAAGGATCAGAGGCAGGTTTCGAGGCTAGTTCATTGCACTTCAGAGCTTTCCATTGGACCACATGCTCCTATATTTTAATATAAATAGACTGTCCCTATATCAACTCAAATGCTACCGTTTTTGTGCCCTTCGAAATGGGGAAGGCTGATTTAGCAGAAAATGTTTTCATGGTTCAAAATGACTTTTCCCATAAGATCTCATGTTGTTTTTTGTTTTGCAAATTTAACAATTTAATATTATAGATTAAATATATGATGACATATTTAATATGATATCCTATATTATAGGGTTTTGTTTAAGGGTCATCACTTTAGAAGATTTTAAATTTCTTGAAGATGGGGACTGTGTCTTATCAAATTCCTGCGTATCCTCCAAAGCCTTTCTTATTTCTCTGCACATGGTTGTTCAGTAGCATCCGACTCTTTGTGACTTTGGGGACCATACTATCTAAAGGGTTTTCTGGGCAAAGATACTAAAATGGTTTGCCATTTCCTTCTCTGGTGGATTAACAGAGGTTAAATGACTTGCCCAGTGAGTGAATGAAGCAGCATTTGAACTTGGGTCTTCCTGACTCTGGGCTCAGTGCTCTATCCATGGAGCCACATAATAAATGCTTAATAAATGTTTGTTGAATGAATGAATGACTAGAACATTTGGAATAGTTTGATATCTAAAAGGTAGCTTCTTTTAGCAAATCATCCTTAAGAAATAAGCAAGAGTAGAAAATGAAACTGTCCAAAGCAGCTGGTACCATGTTGTATACATAGATTTTGAAAGCTAGTTCATCTATCAATGATTGAAATATGGTACATCATCAATAAAAATTAGAAGTCAGACTGTCACGCCTCTTAATCTCAAAACCTTAGTATTCTCATTTTTTTGCTGTGGTTTGCTTGCATTTTATTTTGCTTCACTTTTTCTTTTTTTCTGGTTTGATTTAATTTTTCTTGTGCAGCATGATAATTGTATAGATATGTATATATATATATTGGATTTAATGTATATTTCCACCATGTTTAACATATATTGGACTACTTGCCATCTAGGGGAGGGAATGGAGGAAGGGGTGAAAAGTTGGAACACAGGGTTTTGCAAGGGTGAATGTTGAAGAATTGTCCACACATATGTTTTGAAAAATAAAAAGCTTTAATAAAAAAAAGAAATTAAAAAAAAATCTTAAAGCCTTAAGACTAGCTGGGACTGGATCTATACTACATCTGAGACTCGGGTCCATCTACAAAGTAGTACTGTGATGTGATCCTTCACATGGACTTGCTGAATTAATCCAGTCCATAATTCTTCTGATAGTATGAGGGCTTTAGTGGGGTTTCTTAACACTCTCCTCAAACTGGCCTGCTTTGCAGTGGATTGATGGGGTAAGGCACCCAGACTTTGGGCAGGGGAATTCTGGCCACCCCATGGCAGGGAGATGGAGCAGATGGATGGGCATCTCTCTTGGGATTCCTCCAAGGGCCTCCTTTTCTCCTTGATGAAATAGTGCCGTTTTCTCCTTCAAATCAGGAAAGGAACAACAATATAACATGCTCTACAAAGTAAATTCTCTCCCTAATTAGCAAATGTCACAGAAAAAAGATTTCTTCATCTCTTTTAGCATCTCATTTTTCAGTAGCAGAATTACTTGATTCATTTTTGAAGCAAGTTATTCTTAATTTTTGTCATTTAAATTGACTTTCTCATTAGTTGGAAGGTGATCTGATAAAATTCAATGGCAAAAATGTTTGGTGACAGGTCCCTGATCTGACAAATATTAGAAGGGCATCTAGGCGGTACAGTGGATAGAGCACGTGAGTCAGGAACTGAATTCAAATATGGCCTCATATATTTCTGAGCTGTGTGAGTCTGGGCAAATCATTTAATCCAAAAAAAGAAAAAGAAAGAAAGAAAAGAACAATTGCATATCATTAGGAAGTTATATGATATAATAAAAGAAAAAGGAGGAAAAGTTAATCTTTCTAGGTCATTGTAAAATTTAAAACTGCATGTCATATTTTCTCCAAAGGAAAAAATTTGGAGACTGTATAAGCTCTAGCTTCTTAAACTGTGGTTCATGATCCCATATGGGCCTTGTAATTGAATATGGGGATCGAGAAATTATGATTTATTATCAGTAAATGTTTATTTTGTATACCTATTTTATATGTCTAAATGCCCAAGATCACATAAAAATTCCTTGACCAAAAAGGAATGAAAACAAATGAAAAAAGCTTAAGAAGCCCTAATTTGATCTTTATCAGGCTTAAATTAAATCAGAAAATAATTCAAGTTTTGGGATTTATAAGTAAATTCTTATCAAATATGAAATCGGGTACAGGATTTAAGTAAGGATAGAGACAGCAAATGAGATATAAACTGAAATTCTCTGAGTTTGAAAACTGGGGAAACAAACTTAAGTGATTGTATTAGATTAGGTCAGAACCTCTAGATTTTGAACCAGAGAAGCAGTGGTCCATTTAGAGTTGTCCTGAGAATAAAGCATGTTATTTTCCAGGGAAAGAAATATAGGGACCAGATAAATATATGAAACATCTAAGAATGTTTTAATGTTTCTGAATTTTCTAATTCAGAAATTAACCTAATATGAATCCTCTACATAATTTAATATGTACCTGACTTTATATAATTATGCAATTATGGGAATTGTGGGGAAAAAAATTTTATTGCATTGTTTAAACCTGGATCATCTGAAGCAAACCCCTGTTCCTGAATGGATGGACCCAGAAGAAGCTGACAACAAGATGAGAAGCTGTCCCAAGATTCCAGATGAAGGCTGAGTCCCCTGGGATAATTTATTTCTCTCTCTCTCCCCTTTATTATGTACCCAACCATCAAAGCCCTGATTCTGGTGTGTGTTGGCATTTTTTTTCACTCTACAGATGGAAAAACTGAGACCCAGAGATAGGAAATTACTTGCCTAAGGTCACAAATAAAAATGCTTGGGCTTTAAAGACAGTCTTCCAGCTCTTAAGTTTAGTGCTCTTTCTTTGGGCTTTTCTTATTTTCCCCCTTTCTTTTTCTTTCCCTTTTCCCTTTTTTCATCCTTCCTTTTCTTATTTTCTTTTATTTCATTTTTTTCTTTGCATCTCTAGTGCTCTTTTTGTCCTAGGGAGCTAGTTGTCTCTGTCCATAGTAGTCAGAGCAAGTCAAAACTGCCCAAGCTGCCAAAAAAAAAAGGAAGAATAGATGGCTGGTGGATATTTAAAAAGTCTGGCTCCACCTTCAGTGCTCTCTTCCTTCATGTTTCACATCCTGTCAGAATCCACTTTCCATGAGGGATGGTGGAGGGGCAGCTTGCCTTACTCTCCAGCCTAGAAACCATAAGTTAGAGCTCACATGGCAGATAAAGGACAAGCCTACGTTTGGGTTTATTTAAGCCGTCCTGTTTTATGTGTGTCCTTCCCTGATCCTCAGTAAACTAATATTTATCCTGAGCCACATGTATTCAGCTTGGAAATGACCTTGTGGTTGTTAAAGGTTCACAACTCCTGGATCCTTTTGGGTTGTAGCTGACTGGCAGCAAGGGGAGGTATCCCCCAGACTACACTAGCACTTTTAGAGGAAATGACAACCTTATTTTGCCAGATAGAGAAGGAATGATTTGGACAGTGTAGAACGAAGATGAAATGTAAAACACCTAAATGATAGTCCCATTAATCCCTCCATGTTTAGATGAGATTTCCTCCTGGAAAAGTGTAACAATGATCATGAGTTCAATTACTGAATCCTGTTTTAAGTCACTCTGGATGTGAATCAGTCTTTCTTTTGAAAATAGGAAATAAATACCCATTGCATAGGAAACAGGGACTAAACTTGTGGCTTCATTATTATGGGAAACCCCCAGATGAAGGAATTGTTTCTACCAATGCAAGACTACACACTCTCTGCAACATAAAACCTGAAATAATAATAACCTGTTTTTGCCCAGGGTTTACACCCAGGGCTCCCCAGTCAGCATGTGTCAAATACTAGACTTGAACTCAGATCTTTTCGGCATCAAGTCTGACTCTCTATTCTCTATCCCACACTGCCTTTCATCTGCTTCCTACCTCAATTATGGTGTGGACTGAGTACCTTTCTATTCTTCTCTTTGGGAAGACTCCAGACATGAATTACAACTTACAGTACAAGTAAAAGTGTCCCTGGGGTGCCAGGGTCAAGGTTTAATGAACTGAGAACGGAAGTTTATGAAGGAAGAGAGCTTCGCTTTCCATCTTATCAGAGGACAAATTTACCCCATATTGGACATTACATGGCAAATCACACATGGTCAACATATTTGAGAGAGAGAAATAAGGGCAGTGCCCAGCCCTGGGTCCAGAGCAGCATCTAATATCACACACACACACACACACACACACACACACACACACACACACACACTCCCCAATTTGTCTCCTGAGCTCCAGTTCTGCACTACTAACTGCTTGATGGAGTTCTCCACATGGATGTGGCATAAGCATCTCAAATTCAGTCTGTCTAAAAATTATTTTTCTCCTTCCAATCCCATCTCCAGCTTTCCCTAATTCTGTTAACATCAATACCACTTTCTAACCAATCAATCAACAAGAATTTATTAAGTACTTACTATATACTGAGCATTGTACAAGGTGTTCCAGATCCAAAGACAACAAGGAAATATCCCTGTCCTCAAGGTGTTCCAGATCCCTAAGACAAGGAAATATCCCTGTCCTCAAAGTGTTCCAGATCCAAAGACAAAAAAAAAATATTCCTGCTCTTAAAGTGTTCCAGATCCAAAGACAAGAAAATATCCCTGTCCTCCAGGTGTTCCATATCCAAAGACAACAAGGAAATATCCCTGTCCTCAAGGTGTTCCAGGTCCAAAGACTAAAAGGAAATATCCTGTCCTCAAAGAGATTATATTCTGTGAGGGGAGACAACATGGACAGATCTAAGTAATTTATATGGGTTATTAGTAGCTGGGCACATCAGATCAGTCAATAAATTTTCTTAAGCATTTACTACTTGCCAGGTAGCCTGACAAATGTGGGGAATACAAAGAAATTCAAAAACACTGTCCCTGACCTTAAGGGGTTCACATTGTGGGAGGGGTGGAATTATATAAACTATTCCACACAAGAATAGAGGGAGGCAATCCCAGAGGGAAGACTAGAAAGGCTTCATGTAGAAGATGGTTTTGTAAGAAATGAGAGATCTAAAAGGTACAGGGGAGAAGGAACTGCATGCAGTGATGGGGAGAGCCAGTGGAAAGGCACAATGGAGCGTTCTATGGGAAGGACAAAAGATGTGTTGGGCTGAACCAGAGAATGTCTGAAAAGATGATATTGAGAGTAAGACTGGAAAGGTAGCTTGGTGGGACTTTAAGTACCAATATGGTTTATGTTTGATCCTAAAACCAATAGAGAGCCATTGACTTTTATTTAGCAAGGGAGTGATCCATCTACCTGGGCATGAGGCTAATCCCTTTGGCAGTTGTGTGGAAGAGGGAAGGAAGACAGAATGGAGGCAGGGGAGCCAGGATGGAATCCATTATAAGAGTCTAGAAGAGCTATGATGAGGACCTAAACTGGGCTGATAAACAAATAGAGCGAAGGGAATGACTACGAGTGATGTAGAGATAAAGTGAAAAGATCTGGCAACTGGCAAGCTCTGTGGAATAGGGGCAATTAAGGAGCTGATGAAAATGCCAAAGTTGTGAACCTGGAATAATCTTCCATTGAAGGTTGGTTGTACTCTTTCCAGAGATAGAGAAATTAAGAAGGAGGGTGGGTTTGATAGGGGGGATCTTGAATTATTGAGTTTGAGATGCTTCTATGAGCATCCAGGTCAGAATGTCCAATGGGCACTTGGGGATGAAGGCTGGAGCTGAGAATAACTGGACATACAGACTGGACATTATCTGCACAGAGATGTTCCTTGAAATCACAGGAATTGATGAGATTATCAGATGACATCAGGATAGACCATTGAGGTTTATCCACAGTTAAAGCCACGCCATGGGTGAAAATCCAACAAAGACCAAGAAAAAGTAGTTGGATGGAGAAGAAAAGCAGAGAAAACAGTTTCAGTCAAACCCAGAGGTGAGAGATGGTACTCAAAACTATCAGCCAGCACAGGAAGTTAACAATGATGGGGATGCTAGCTGGGTGACCTTGGGCAAGTCACTTAACCCCAATTGCCTCAGCAAAAAAGCAAAAAAAAAAAAAAAATGATGGGGATGAAGAAAAGGACATCAGCTCTGACAATTAAGAGATCCCTGCTAATTTTGCAGAGTAATTCTAGTTCAGTATTGAGGTCAGGAACTGGATGACAAAGAATTGAGAAACTAGAAAAAGGAGAAGCAAATACAGATTCTATTTCTGGGATGAGAAGCCCAGTACTTGGTACATAATAATTGGATAAATACTGTTGACTGACTAAAAGAGAGGAGAGATAAGGGTTGATAGCTACTAAGAATAGTAAGGTCTAGTGAGAGGTTTTTGTTTTGTTTTTGTTTACTCCTAAAATTACTCCAAATTTACTTATATTCTTTTAAAAACTTGTTTGCTCATGGTACAGTAAGATTCGTTAGAAGGATTATGATACCCTGAATGTTGAACTGGGTAGCACTACAGAAAGGTCAGGCTACTCAAGCACGTGCAGTTTTCTCAATGAGAACTCTTTTTTATTGAATTATTTGAGATATTCAATGTCTGTCATGTTTTCAGGTTGGTAAGTATGTGCAATGGGCAATTTTTTTTATTTTATAAATAATATCAATAATTATGCTAAATATAAATTTTCCTTTCACAGAAACTATAAGATCATATATATACATATACATATGTATATATATAAGATCTTAGATCTTATGATCTTATAGTAATGTAATAAATATGAAAATTTATATTTAGCAAAATTATTGACACATTTTCTTTTATCTGTAATAACATCAAATCCAGTTCCACGGCAAATCTTGTGAAACCCATGGTCCCTTTTGGATCCCATGCTGTATTTGTTATTTCTCTCTCCCCTGTGAAGATTGCCTGTTCTTTAAGGTCAGGGACTTTTTTTTTCCACTTTGCCTTCGTAACTCTAACATCTAGTCCAGTGCATTTAACATAGTAGGCACTTAATAAGTGCTTGTCAAATTGAATTGGACCAGATGGTCTCCAGTGTTTCTTTCTCCTCTGCAATTCTCTGATTCTACTATCTCAGATGCACCAAAATTTTAGCCAAAACCTAATCCCACACGGTCAGCCTTAGTTAATCAAACAGTTCCATTAGATTTCTGTCTCTCTGTAAATCCTCAGTCAAGTCCCAAGATAACAAAAATAGAACTTCTGCCCTATGGGAACTTAGAACAGCACTGAAGCAAGCCTTCCTGTCAGATGACTTCTCAAATTCTGGGGCTGGTTGGTTCCTCCTTCCTCCAAATTAAGCTTGATTTAAAACCAGGGGTTTCTGCCCTACATTGGGACCTTCAAAACATTTACAACTGGAGTCCTCTGGCATTGCAAGCTCAAAACATTATTTTTTAGATAAATTTTTAAGGGAGATCTCTTTAATAGGTCTCCATTTTCTTTAAAATACAACAGAGTGAAAGGCGTTGGGCCTCCCATCAGCCTCTCAAGTAAGGGAACCAAAGTCAAGAACATTCAGTATTTAGAGCCAATTCTCAGAAATCAGAACTACAAGAGAGCAGGAATATTCAGGTAAAATTAAGGCTGTCCCTAACTCTTTTTGTCTCCCTCCTGTCCTCCACCAAGTTGGCAATAGCCAAGGGTGGGAATCCTTTTTCATTCTTGCCTTTGGAGGCTGAAACAATGAGCTAAAATCTAAGCTTGTTCCAAGTCTCAGAAAAACAAATAAATTCACATTTTATTCGCCCCAACCCCCAGCTTGCCTACAATTTGTGGGTGCTGAGTGCCACCTCGTGGTAGCTCCATTGACCAGCTTTTCTGAACAATTGGGACCATCCAAAAGGAGTCGTTCCCTCATCTGAGAGTAAAGCCAGATAGCCATTGTACTTACTGGCCCCTGAAAGCCAAGCTTGACCTTTTGGGTCCTCCCAAAGGACCTAAATTTGGGAGCTAGGTTACCTTCTTTCACTCCACTGAAACGACCGGATCGTCATCATGGTCCCAAAGGATGGATTTCACCTTCATATTGTGTCCAAAGCAAGTTATCATGGCCTGTGCTTTGCAAGGGATTGCAGGTAAAGAGTTTGCATAGATTGTAAGAGAATTATAGTATCTGAGAGCCCAAGGGGGCTGACAAGACTGCTCTAACTTTCTCACTTTACTGATCTGGAAACTAAGGCTCAGAATTACTTGTGTTAGGGGGGAAAAAAGCAACTTGCTTAAAACAGGGTCATATTGCAGAATATCCAAGAAATCTGCAGGTTTTAGGAGTGTGGGGAAGTCCCTCCACTAAGGAAGATGGTGGCCCACCAATGACTTTATTAAATAAGTTCTGGCTTATTTTATGTATGTATATTATATATACTTATTTATATATAAATACATATACTTATTTATATATATATGCTTATTTTTATATAAACATATTTATTTATATATTGTATATATATTATGTATACTTATTTATATATAAATATATATTATGTATACTTATTTACATATAAATATATATTTATATATACTATGTATTTATATACAAATATAAATCATATATACTTATTTATGTATAAATATATTATATATACTTAGTTATATATAAATATATATAATATATTTATGTACAAATAGAAATCATATATACTTTTTTATATATAAATATATATTATATATACTTAGTTATATATAAATATATGTTATATATATATAAATATAAATCATATGTGCTTATTTATGTATAAGTATATATTATATATGCTTAGTTATATATAAATATATACAATATACTTATTTTATTTACATATGTATATGTACTAAATATAGATATTATATAGAATGTAGATACATATATATACATACATATATATGTGTGTGTGTATATATAAATATATATATGTATATGTATATATATACTAAAGGCACAGAGAGATTTGGTGGCTTCTGGGCTAAAAAGTATCAGAGCCAGGATGTGAACCCAGGACCATCTCCATTTTGCCAGGCTACCTCTATATTATAGAGACAAGCTAACAAATACAGGGTGTCCCAAAAGTCCTAGGCCCATTCGAAGCCATGATACTCTAGCTGTTCCTGTGATGTCTGTGTTTTCTTGGAGGGGGTTGCTACTTCCTTCTCCGGTGTGTCCCCATTTTACAGATGAGGAAATGAGGCAGACAGAGGCTGAGTGACTTGCCCAGGGTCCCAGAACTAGTGTCTGAGGCCACATCCGGCCTCCGGTTTTCCTGACTCCAGGCTCTACCCGCTGCACCACCCAGCTGCCCATCCCAACCAGTGTGCAGAACAGACATACAAGTGTTTGTCTGCGGGGAGGAGAGTCCACAAAAACCAGCATTTTCTAGGAGGCCAGGAGCCTCTGATGCCTTTCTAACCAAGCAAGCCAGGACGGACCCCTTAGAGAGAAGGCCCTGGTGGTGGGGAGCTGGGGATGGGCAGGGCAGAGCCCCAAGGACTGGCAGGGGCTCCAATAGCCTCCCCCACCCAGACTCAGGAGGGACCAAAGGGCCATTCTGTCCCCAAGGCCTTTTCTTCTTTTTCCTCTATCAGGAGTCCTTAACTTGGCTTCCACAGACCCTTAAGAAGCCTGTAGATAGATTTCATGGAGTTTATGAACTCAAATAGGAAAAAAAAAGTCATTTCCCCTTAACTTCCTTTGTATTTTATTTTCCTGTGTATTTTGTATCATGCATTTAAAAAATTCTACTCTGAGAAGGGGTCCATGGATTGTAGCAGATTGGCAAAGGTATCCATGACAGAAAAAGTGAAGAAATCCTGTTCTGTATCAGTGCTCCAGCTGCTTGTACCAGTTCTTTTCATCTCGGAGCTGCATTACCAGCTCTCTGCTAGTTTTAACCACCTGGATATAAGGACAGAAACAGAATCCATCCCTAAATCCCCTAAAAATGCTCATCATCTCCATCCTCCTGTTTCTGTCATTTCAGTCACCCTGGTTCAAAACCACAAAGATATCCTTGGATACTCCCCCCATCCGCCCACCGGCTGCCATCTCCCATATTCGATCAGTTACTCAATATTTCCATTTTTCTGCTTTTCCTGAAGTTGCTCTACGCGTCTCTGTGCCTCCTTATTTTCCCCTTCTTCCATTCCTTCCCTTTCTTCATCTTTAATCAAATCAATGTTACCATTCTGGGAAAGGAGAAGGTAAAACAATTTCTTATGACTTCCCTTTGGGACTTCCCAGACCAAAACACTCCTCCCTGGCCAGCAATCTTCTCCATATGTTGTCATTTCATATTAAAATCCAAAAACTTGAGAACAAGAACTGTTTTGCATCAGCACAGTGCCGGACCCATAATGTTTAATAAGCACTTTTTCATTCATTCATTCATTCATTCATTCATTCATTCATTCACTCAAGTTGCCAAACCTTAATCAAGAAGTTTTCATTTCTATTATTAATTTCCCTGTATCTAGGTTCACCCTTTGATTACCAAAGTTCTTTGTAAAACAGATCTCACTATTGCACTCTCCACTACTCAAAAATATTACTCAAAAAAATTGGTTTCCTATTTCCTCAAACTCCCCAACTTGTCATTTAGAGCCCTCTTCAATCTATTTCTAACTATTTTCAAAGACTTCTCCCATTTGTTATTGCTGTTCAATCATGTCTGATTCTTCTTGGCTAAGATATTGGAGTGGTTTGCCATTTCTTTTTCCAGCTCATTTTTACAGATGAGGAAACTGAGGCACACAGGGTTAAGTGACTTGCCCGAGAACACATAGGTAGTAAATATCTAAAGTGAGATTTGAACTCAAGATCTCTTCCTGACTTCATGCCCAATACTCTAATCAAGAAATAGTAAGATGGGGGCAGCTAGGTGGTGCAGTGGTTAGAGCACCAGCCCTGAAGTCAGGAGGACCTGAGTTCAAATCTGGTCTCAGACACTTCCTAGCTGTGTGACCCTGGGCAAGTCACTTAACCCCAATTGCCTCAGCAAAAAAAAAAAAAAGAAAAAAGAAATAGTAAGATGCACACAATAAAGAGACCATTTATACATGGTCAGGCTGAACTTGTAAAGAAAAAAATCTGGAGTTTAAAAGAAAGTACTTTTTTAAACCATTTTTATTGAGTTAATAAAAAAGTTAATAAACATTTCAGTTTTTTTCAAGTTTATGATCATTTAAAAATCGTTTTTGAATTCACTAAAGGGAGACTTGATTTAATTCCACCACAGATCAACAAAAATAAATACCTATTATTTCAATTCTCAAGGCGTGGTTTTGTTCTTTTTGAAATTTTAATCCTCCTCATGAGGGGCTCCCAGAATATTTGACAACTATTTAAAACAATATTTATTAGCTTTATAAGCCAAAAAGCATAAATTATCATTTCAACAAATACTATTTTAAATTATTAACACCTCCAAATGAAGCCGAGAACTATTAATTTACTTAGCAAATAAGTAGCTTAAGAATAAATCATTGTACATTATTCAGCTGATGGACATTACCTGTAATTCAAATCAGGTGTGACTAGAAAGTAGCCTGACTGGTTTTTAAACAAACACACCAGAGCTTAGGCATCTAAATTGAGTGTTGAACCCCTTGAAATGATGGTAGTCGCCCCAGGAGGCTCCATCCTTATACAAACAAGACTGCTATCTCTCAGAACACTGAGGGGAAATGACTTCCCAGTTTCTATTAGCTAATGAGTGACAGAGACAGAACCAATTTATGTTTTCTTGATTTTCAGTCTAGAACTCTCACTTCAGTATGGTTGCCTACCACTTTAGAACACATTTTAAATTTTAAATGTCCTCAGCAGGAACATATTTTCATCCTTTAAGATGGGTTTGTTTGTTAGGTATGAAGACTAGTTCCAATAGAGACTATCTCTCTATCTATCTATCTATCTATCTATCTATCTATCTATCTATCTATCTATCTATCTGTATGTATGTATGTATATTCCCATATTCTTTATTCCCATAGAGACTACATATATATATATATTTATATGTATATTCCCATATTCTCTATTCCCATAGAGACTACATATATGTTTATTTATTTATATATATGTATATTCCCATATTCTCTATTCCCATAGACTACATATATATACATATATATATATGTGTGTGTGTGTATATATATATATACATATATATATATATATAAAACTATATCTTTAAAACAGGTCTTTGAAGGAGAGACATTTAACTAACTTTGTGGAAAGTTAAAGATTCTGGCCAGAGAGAGACTGAGAAAAAATGAGAAAAAGTACAAAAAGAATTACTTTCTTGAGAAGTTAAGGGAGTTAACTATCAAGGAAAATGACATTTCTTGACAGAGTTGGTCCTGGCTTTTATTTTGTGGAGAAGATGTACCAAAAATACATTTTAAGAGAATTTGACTATTATTCTGAGAATACTGAATGATGGGACTATGTTTCCAGAGTATATGAGAAGTCAGTAGTCACAATTAATGGTCAGAGGGGAATGAATATAATTATGATACATTATTGAAATGCTTTATGAGTTTTGTACTCTCTGTAACACTATTAAGGAATTATTTTACCAGGAACCATGATTTTTATTTGAACATAGGAGCCAATGGGGTTTGAGAAGAAGTGAGGAGAAAGATTGAACAGGCAGCAGGATCAAAAGAATTTCTTTATTTATTTTTAGGATGAAGGAGATTTTAGTGAAGGCAAAGAGAGGGAAAATACTCAGCTTAAGAACCAGCTGGTAGATTGGTTTGGCTAGAATGTAAAATGTGTTAAGGGGAGGATTACTAAATAAATATATTTATAAGCATATTCTACTTATATACGATTTGTATAATATATATGTTAAATAAGCATATTTATATTAAATAAATATATATAAGTATATTAAACAAGTATAAATTAAATAAGGAAAAACAAATTATAACTAAATTGTAGTGATCTTTGAATATAAACAGAGAAGTTTACATTTTCTTCTAGAAGGAACAGAGATCCAGTGAAAATTTGTAACCAGGATAATGATATATATTCAGACCTGTATCTTAGGAAGAATATTTTGGCAGCTCTACCGAGGAGGATGAATTGGAGAAGAGAGAGCCTGGAAGCAGAAAAACCAATTAGGAGGCTCTTATAATAGACTTGAGATGATTATAGACTTTATAATAGTCTAGATTTGTAACAGTCTGGAGGTGATAAGTGCCCCAACTAAGGTAGGATCATGTGAGATCATAGGATTAGAGCTGGAAAATGTCTCCCAGGTCAGAGAATCCAATCCCCTCACTTTAAAAATGAGGAGAACAATCCCAGGAAAGGAAAGTGATTTGTTTTCAGATGAGAGAGCCAGAAAGTGAATCGAGGTTCTCAGTCTCTGAGCCCAAGGCTCTTTCCTCTCTAGTGCACCAGGTAATTTGAAGACAGAGGCAAGAGGTATTATAGCCATAAACTGACAAGATCTGGCCAGTGATTGGATGTTGGAGGGGTGGGGCCAGGAATGGGGATGAAGATCAGAGTGGATGGATGGATGATGGAGCTCAGGGGGAAACAGGAAAGTCTGGGGGAAAGTTTGGAGGAGACAATTACTAGTTAGACATGTTTCTGGCCAAGTATATTATTTGTACATGGTCTCCCACTTGTAGTATGGTAGCCTATGGAAGAGAATACCCTATATGTATGTATATGAAGGAAGGGAAAACTTTTTCTTGCCATTTTTTGTTGTTATTATGCTGTTCATTTATTTATTTCTTTTTGAAGTAAGATTAAAGTAATTATTAGGAAGCATTTAGTTGGGGGAATATGTATTTATTCTATTTCTTTCCTTCTCTCCTCTCTCTCTCTCTCCCTCCCTCCCCTTCTCCAACTCTGCCCTGATGCCCACTGCATACTAATTTCTACTGGAGAAACCGTTTTCAAAATTTCCTGTTTTTAAATTTGAAAGTAGGTGAATTTTCTTTCTTTAAAATTTAAGTAGATTTTTTACTTTTAAAACATTTGATTGATTTTTCCCTCCTGTGGATTAACGACCCTTGATAGAAAAAAAATTTTTTCTGTTATCAAAATAAATACATATGAATGAAAGAACTTATAGATACCAAAGTCAAGCTGGTCTTGGGGTTATGTGAAGATCAGTTCTGATTTTCAAAATATATCACCAGTACTTTCCTAAGAAATGAGATTTGGTGCTCGAATAATAAATTTCCCAATGTGAGGTAATAGCTGAACACAGCCCAGTGCCATTGGTTCCGGAGCCAAATGCCCTGACCACCTATAAGACTGAAAAAATTTAGAAAACTCTAGACCTTGAATAAGAGTGGATTCTGAAAAAACAAACAAACCCCCAACTCCCTCCCCAAAACCAACCCAAACTGAAACCACTTTATCTTTTGCAAACAATATTCCAAATGCTATATTCACTCTATTTTTAAAATATTTTTAAAAGACGCAGTAGGGTATTAATCAAGGGTACCAGCAGGCCATTCACTTGTGACTTGTAAAAACAATAAGAGACACACCTATTTCTGGTTGGACTGTTTGGCAGAGATTCTCATATTCCCAAAGAGCCTGATTCTCAAACCCAGGCAGTGGGATACAGGCTTGTCTGAGCATGCAGAGGCTCTAAATAATCCAGAAAGGGGACAACCTCAGGGCTTTGTCTTGTCATGTTCCAGCATACTCTCCAGAATACATCAGAGAGGAAAAAAAAAAAAGAGCTTTCTGAATCTTTTCCTATTTTTCATTTTAGAGAATTTCATACTTTATTAAGTTCTGATTCTGGTTTTCCCAAACCCAAACCATCATTTTCAGGAAATCAGTTTTGAGGAGCATCTCGTACGGATCAAGGCCTGAATTTTCTTAGAAAATCAAACAGCCAAGCCAATGGAGATGATGGAAATCAGCTGGGGAAGGCTCCAAAGGATTTTTGAGCATCAGTTTCTTTATTCTGAGTCTGCTTACTCCTCAGGAAATGACCTTCTGTTATACGTTTATGATATTCAAGGAGTCCAGAATTACCTGAGCCCACATAATGAGAATTTAATGAGCTCCTTGTGTCGTTCCCTATAATTCTGGCAATCTCACCAGCCCTCTTTACTCTTTTCTAGCTTCTATACGTCTCCCCCTCATTTCTGCGAGATCCTTTGGTGTGAGAAATAATGAAAACACAATGTCAGAGATGGAGGGGGCTTGAGGATCCCTTATTTCAACCTTTTGTTTTCCAAATAAGGAAACCAAGGTCTAGCTAGGGGAAGTGATTTTTCTAAAGCTAGAAAGTTAGTGTCAGAAGTAGACTCTCCATTCAATGTTCTTTTCAACAAATGGAACACAGTATTGGATGAGAAGAGAGTCATATAAAATAACGCCAGCCTCCAGGGTACTAAGAATAGTTTAATTTCTGAGTTATCCTGAAAATGCACTCCAGTCCAAGAAAGCATGTGGACATTATGGAAGAATTCAATTCAACAAGCACTGAAGGGCCTCCTGGGTGGCAGACATTGTACTAGGTACTTGGGACAATGAAATCTGGAAATTAAATGCAAATCAACTTAGAACCTTTAACAACCTGGCCCAACCTGATATTTCCAGGCTTATTACACATCACATGCCTTGCCAACTCTATTCCAACTGGCCTATTTGCTGCACCAGTCACAGCACTTCATGTCTCTCACCTTCGTGACTTTGCGGGGATGGTACCTTCTACCTGGAACGCACTCCCTCCTTCCCTCTACCTCTTCAAATCCCCCACTGCTTTCAGAATTTCTTTCTACTCAAGAACTATCCCAATTTCCCACAGGTGAAAATATTCTCCTCACCTTCCAAAGATATTTTGTATTTGCTTCTTTGTTTATGTGTTGTTTCCTTCAGATGAACATGAGCTCTCTGAAAACTGAGACTTTTGTTTTCTTTGTATCCCTAGTGGCTAGCTTAGTGACTGCCATTTGATGCTTATTGGATGAATGAATGAATGAATGAATGAATGAAAGGGATGGATGGATGGATGGATGGATGGATGGATGGATGGATGGATGGATGGATGGAT
>JAJPUD010007024.1:83801-116524 GCA_023553655.1 Myrmecobius fasciatus
TATATTGATAGCTATTTACCATTTATAAAATGTATTACTTGAAACCTCATTACTTATAAAACTCTTCTTTATCTTACCATTGTGTTGCCTTTCCCTGCTATATTAATAGCTTCATTTACAAAATGTATTACTATATTGATATTGTATTGCCTGTGCCTGAATTATTAGTTATAAAAGTTCCTTCTATCTCATCACCATTTTGTTACCTCTCCCTACCTAGATAATCAATTATGTGGTCCAGGGAAGGTCTCCGGCAGTGGACCAGATTTTTTTTTCCTCCGATCTTTGTACATCATACGTAAAAATCATGTGATCACATTTAATATTCAGATGGTTTTATTAACAAGTTTATAATACATATATTGCATATGGAATATAGTATATGAGGACTGTACAGTACAAATTTATGTTCACAGTTTGACATGACAAAATGTCATTACTGAATTCCCATTGGACTACCAAAGTAGAAACAGTGAAGGTACATTAAACATTCACATCTTTAGTAAGAAAGATTACCAAAATGTTTCAGTATTTGCAAGTTATACTAATGCATGCTAAAAACCTTTTACCCATTCAGTCTTATTAGCTTATAAAATATATTACACTTTATTAAAAATTTCTGCATAGTTTACACAAGTATTAAAGTACTGTAAATGTAATATCCTGCTATACTGGCAGGTATGGTTTAAGAGATGCTAAGCAGAAAGATTATTTTGACCCTCTAACATTAAGTACATAAATAGCAAAAAAAAAAAAAAAAAAAGTGCTAGTATTTGTAAAACATAACATTGGCGTAGCCCTCACTTACTGCGTGTAAAATGGCTTTATTTTAGAATGAATTTTCAGTCATTTTAGAAGTTGTTAACCTTGACTGAGGAGAAAGAAGAGAACATACTCTGACCAACTTTATGTATTCCTGGGATTAATCAAGAACTATGGTATATTTTTTAAACAAATCAAATCACTGCCAAAACCTGCTTTCCTCGAAGGCATTGTCTAAAAATAAACGGATCACAAATGACACACGGGGCTATACATTATCAGCACAATCACCTAGAATTCTTTATTAGTGCAATACTGATAGTGCAGTTGAGTGTTCCGTTTTAAAAAATATACGTCTAGTTCTCCTATGAATTTGTTTCAAGGCTCTTGAGAACCTCCTGCTAATTTAGCATCTCCTTAGTTGTATGTAGTAGCTCTTCGGCTAATACATTCCCCAACCCAAAAGTCCATTAGAAAGTTAATGCCCTTTGAAGATGTAGATTCACATTTTAAAACTCTAAAACAGATTGTTGTTATTACCTGACTTCTTCCCCATGACACTTAATTTGAGAAATCCTTTAGGAAATGGAATTAAAAAAAAAAATTCCACGTGTACCAACAATTAATCAACAATAAGGATGTTGTTGCTAAATCCACCGTCGAGAATGATGGGTTTATAACAAAAATACGTTCAAGGGCATTTCAAGATTATGCTGAATTTGACTCCTTCCGCAATAAACAGCTACAAACTGCTAAGACACTAGAATTTTCATCTATGAGAGTAAAATACAATACCTATAAAGGAAGATTTGAGAAAAAGGCCAAATATTAAAGAAAGAGTAACATGGGAACGCAAAATCAGGTCTCGGGATTGTTTTCCTTTGGAAGGTGACTGTTGATAGCTCCTTCTGAGACAAACCAATACTAAACAAATTAAAAGCACTGACAATCGCCTCTGAAAGCTTGTGTTGGCTATTTCTAACATAAATAAGCAAACCACAAATTTCAGTGCACCCCATTCTCTTCTACAGATCCATACAAGTGGAGAAAAACCAGATTACTTTTTTGGGGGTAGGACACAAATGACATTCATCTGATCAGACACGCCCTTCCTATTTTTGTTCCATCTTGGTTCTGGAGGATGTTGATTGAAATTCAACTGGTGCTCTGGCATGAAGGATACCTCTTCATGTTAATTTTTTTTTGGGGGGGGTGGAAGAGAAGGGAAGGAGAAATCAAATTGTGAATCCATTTTTTAATCCATAAAATGAATCAAATTCTGGACTAAAGAAAAAAAACCAAAACACTAATTCATTTAAGCCAAGATAATACATTCATTCCCAAAACATCTTAACCAAAATGTAGTCATTTTAATGTGGGTCATCGATCGATGCTGGAGAAACGGAATCGAGGTTTGAAAAATACAACTGTTCCACATTTGAATTTCCTGATGCTTTGTTTATTGCCATAGCAAGTGGCTGTCCCACGTAACTCTTGCAGGATTCAAAAGCTGATGGAATCGTCAAGACGGCGAAATAAATACACAAGCTCTCTTTCGGGAGTCACTGAACCCATGTTCCTTTTTTCCCCTTATTAGTTGGTCCCAAGAGATGAAAGTCTCCCTTGCTCCTCTCCCTACTTCTGCCAAAGAGCGGCCACGCGTTACACCCTTTTAGTCCTGGGTGCCCCATCTGCTAGTTAAGAACACGATTGGGACTCCCCAATATCCCGGGGTTGGGACAGTACTGCTCAAAAGCCAGCTTTTGAGGGAGAACTTCCTCAGGGAGCGGGGCTGCTCGTGTAATCCCAGTTCCAGCAGGGTCCGTTCGTCCCCCCGCCGGCGCCTGGATCTCACCGGTCCCGAGCATCCTCCTGCCGGGATCTCACTGAGGGGACTGAGCGGACACATGTGGATCCCTGAATGGTGGCTGGCTAAAGTGTGTGTCCGTGTGCTCACTGCTCTATTACAAAGGAACGGATCTACCCAAGCACTAGGAGATAGAGGCCCAGGAGAGCCGGGCTCTGGCAGAACCCAGGCTGCTGAAGTGTGTGCACCCCATGAGGTTACGGGAATCCTGGATTTAAAGACTTTGTTGTTGCAGGGACAAGGTGCCGCGTGGGACCCCAAGGCTAAGAAGGTATCTTTGTGATCCCCCCATCACCTCCTTCACCCCCTGGCTGCAGAGATTGTGCTTTCTCATGGTATGAATCTGCAGAGACGTGAACATGGGCTGGGGAGTGGGAAGCCCTTGAATGGATGGGGGGACAGGAAACGCTCTCCCAGGGCCCCCCCGGAGACAGCGTGGGGGCAGCTATCCGGCCTCCCCCCGAAGCCCTGCTGCTCCCCACTCATGGCGGACACTTCCCAGGAGGAGCCGCACTGGCTCCTCCGAACGCAGGAGGCCGAGACAACGAATACCGTTTATAATTTGGACGGGAACAATCCGATTTGTGACAGTAAGTGACAGTAAGGCCGAGCTGAGCGGAGGTCTCGTCCACCTCCGCTGGAGTTTAGCCCCGTGGGGAAGGTCCTCGGGCCCATAAGCAGGGAGTTCCGCAAGAACCAGCAGTCTGGATACTGGATTTCTAATACATTTACTGGTTTGTCAATATATGCTGACCAAATACATGGAGCCGCTGACAAGAGGCTGGTAAATTTACACGTTCCCTTATTTGCAGTACATGAAACATGGCTAGAAGGGCTTGCTTAGCATCCCCAGAAAGACAAGTGTTCACATTCGTTAGGTCTGACCCGTGGTGAGGAGAAAGGAGGGTTAGATACCATCTATACTGACCATATGGAAGCTTTTAATGGTAGAAACTCGGCGATTCAGACCAGCTGAATCCAAATTAAAATGTACATGTAAAAAATGAGTTAGAGAAGGGGGGAGACGGCGAGGAGGGCGGGCACGGAGGTGGCCGAGTTCAGACTAGCATGTGGCGCTTCCTATGCAGAGCAAGGTGGTCGGAGCGCGAAAAGCTCCGGTCACAGTCTGGGCACTGGAAGGGTTTGATCCCCGTGTGTTTGCGGAAATGCCTTGTGAGTTCATCGGACCGAGCAAACTTCCACGTGCAGCCTTCCCACGTGCACTTGTAGGGTTTCTCTCCTACAAAAGAGAAGGAAAAAGAGCTGACTCCCCTGCCAGACAGACCGAGAGTCTGGTGACGCTTCCCCGCAGAGATGTTCCCCGGCCCCAAGTAGTTGCCAAGCCCCCGGCAAATTAGTTATCTGTCAAGCCCCCTGCACATGGTGCAGTGCTACCGGAACGCTATGATTATTTTTCTAATTATCCTCGTTTCATTATTTTCGCAGTACCTGTGTGGGTCCTTCTGTGGGCCTTCAAGTGGGAGCTCTTGGTGTAGACCTTGTTGCAGCCCTCATAGTCACACCTGTGGATCCTGCGTTTTCTTTGCGTATCTGGAGACTCCACAGGTAAAGGTCTCTTTCCAGGCTGGACTATGACGGAAGGGTGGTTCCTGTTAAAATTTTTAAAAAATCTTAAAATGGCAAACAAAGTCTAACCTCATCTTTAAGAATTCTAAGTCAATGAATTTATCTTTACTAATAAGCACCAGCCTTCAACACTTTTATTTTTTATCTAGTTCTGGCTGCTTATGAGCATTTTATCCTAGAAAAAAAAATGATTTAAGCCATCCTGAGTTTGTAGATAATAAAGCCATAAGCCAAGATTCTTGTGTCTCAGGCAACGATACTTTCTGCTTTGCAGAGGGGTCTCTCATAAAAGAAAATTTGCTTTTAATTTTTAAATAACAGCTTTTCTGTATCATCCGAGCAATGGTTCCTTTGTCTGCGCCAAGGCGGAGAATTTCCTGTTTGTGGTGGGCGAGTCTCCCCTCACCCCAGGCTGAAAAGCAGAGTCCAGGCAGCCATCCCAGCCGCCCACAGGATGTCTGAAGCTGGCTTTCCACATTCCCTACCTGGCTCTTAAGCCCACAGGTACAGATTCCTGGGAAGACATACCTCTCAGTTGGGACTCTGAATTAACATCACGAATCAGACCGATTACTAAAGGCTGAAGAGCTACATTTTGGTTTAACTCTGCACATAGTAGGTGCTTATAAGCAAGTGCTCCATGTTTCACATATATTGGATTGGAGGGGATGAGGAGAAGGGAGGGGAAAATGTAGAACACAAGCTTTTGTAAAGGGGAATGGTGAAAATTATCTATGTCTATATTTTGAAAATAAAAAGGTTTTATTAAAAAAAACAAAAACAAAACTAAGTGCTCAAATGAGATCCTGAGTGAAGTATTTTAAAACATGATATAAACAGCAGGTATTACTCTTCAATAGGAAGATCAAGAGAAATTTCCCTGCTACTTAAAAGTTGAAACCCAGCCCAGCAGCTTAGCTAATTTTAAAAAATGTCTTTTTTTTTAAAAGACTTAGAATTCTCCCAGGTTCATGTGTCTATTTGATACTTTTAATGAAAAGATCACATGCTAATACAGCATCTGGCTCCAATTTCAATGAAAAACATTTTTTGCTTTTTATATCTGATGACATAGACACTGAAATGGCAACAAATCTCAACTTGTCCCTAGTAAATTAATTTTTATGCCTTTGGGTTTATAGAATGGAAAAAAAAACAAAAGGGGAAGGGGATATGTCCCTAACTGAAATTTAGACCCCTTGGAATTAACTTTGACATTCTAAGCCCCTTTTTCTCTTCCTCCAGCTGTCAATCACATTCTCTTACAGCCATTTGTGCTCTCTATCTCTCCTACTGAACTATATGCTTCCTGAGGGCAGGGATCATAACTATTTCCTTCGCTCCTACAGTAAGGAGGTGTTTAGTCAAAGAAATGAATCAGGAGCTCAGGAATAAAACTGGATAGTTACAACTGCAGATAGGATATTCTACAAGAAAAGATGGGGGTGCATCTAAAAATTACTTAAAGAAGAAAAATGGAGAATGGTTGTATTTCAAAACATTTACTAAAGTCCTACTACAAGGTGGTGAAAATGCAATTATTATGCTTTAATAAGGAGAGGGGAAATCCAGACAAAAAATCCCAGAAACAATTCCTCTTCATGCCCAATTTTTCCTCTATGCTGACTTAGACTGAGGTTTTATAGAGAAATATGTCACTTCTTAAAAATTAATAGCGGGATAATGCTGTCTTGGGAGGAAATTACCTAAAAATCCTCTCCTCTTACCATGTTCAACTGTAATGATGATTTAAAAATAATATGCTGATACTAGCTATCACTGATAAAACTTCTACTGTGCGCCAGGCACTGCGCAAAATACTTTCCAATTATTATCTCATTTAATCTCACAAGAACTCTGAGGTGGGTGTCATTATCACCCCCTTTTTAGAAATAAATTGGGAAAACAGAGGTTAAGTAAGTGACTTGCCTAGGATCACAGAGTTCGTAAGCAGTTCAGGACAATCTGAACTTCCTGTCTCCAGATTATAGCACCAGCTAGCCATCCTTCATATACTTTCCTTGTGATTCAACTTGAAAAGCAAAAATATTTCTCTTAAAAAAAAAAAAAATGAACAAGTTGGTGTGTGTGTGTGTGCACATGATATAAAAAATGATGGTCAAGTTGACTTTAGAAAATCATGAAAAAATTTGCATGAAATAATGAATTGAAATAAGATGAACCAAGAGAACATTGTATACAGCGCAATATTGTCTGAAGAATAACAAAGAACCTATGAAGGAAGTTGTTACGTCATCTCTAAAGAAATAAATGTTAAGATATGTGCAATGGGCAGGGAGACAATTTGGAACTTAAAAAAAAACTTACTACATTTAAGTGTATTGTGTCTATATTGTTTATATTGATTAAATTTTGTCTGAATTTAACTTTCATTTAGGGGAACTTTATTAAACCATATATTCACCTGCTTATGAAAAAAAAAGCTCCAACAATTATAATTTGTTTATGAATTATAATGGATTATGATCCTTAAAAAAAAAAAGTGCTGATTTATATGTATAATAACTGATATGTGAACTATCTGAAGTGGAGAAAGGAGAAGGCAGCTAAAGGGGAAACTTTTAAGTTTCCTTCTTTTTGGGGTGGGTAGACTTTAACCTTTGTGTTTTATATTTTAACACAATACTTCACTTTCCATTAAGACAAAAAGAAAAGTCAAAAATCAAAGCAAGATGTGTCTTTAATTTCATAAACCATTATTTAAATATTTCATATCTATAAGCTACTTAACTACTGTTATTGTTAACCTTTTCTGTAACATTTTAGTAGCTAATGTTATGCTTTGAGGGTAACAGAATATTCCTACCACTTTTTAAAGCTATTAATAGACTCACTAACATTAAATTCTTTTTTTTTTTGGCTGAGGCAACTGGGGTTAAGTGACTTATCCAGGGTCACACAGGCAGGAAGTGTTGTGTCTGAGACCAGATTTGAACTCGGGTCCTCCTGACTTCAGGGCTGGTGCTCTATCCACTATCTAGCCACCTAGCTGCCCTAACATTAAATTCTAAAAACTGTTATAAGAATTTTAAAAAAGCAAAAAGCTCGAGCATATTAGAAATAAGAGGGTAAACCAGAACCTCAGGTAAGAATCGCTATCTGGGTTGGTCTTCCCAGGGTTTATTTAAAAGCCCAAAGTAAAGGGGCCTGCTTAATGGTGAGAAGCTCCCCCTCCAAATCCCCTGACCTTCCCCAGTCCAAACTTCTGAGGTGAGTGAGGAGGCTGGGTGCTCTCATTTATGGGACCCTTGGGGTAGCTGGTGGAAAAGGTGGCAATCTTCAAGCTGTTTCAGTCTTAAACCAACTTTTTAAAGCTAGTTTCTCTCAAGTTGGCTGCAGTAAAAAATAAAAAATTCAACTTAAAAAAAAAATTTAAAAAAAAAAAAAAGGCCAGACATTCCATCCTCTGGAACTTTTCCTTCCAAGTACGGCTGCAAATATATAAAAATGAACTCTCACAAAAACTGCTTCCTGAAGCCTTCCAAAGTATGCCGTGTCAGCACGCCATGCTTCAAAGAAATGAGTTCTGAAATCTTACTCGATGCCTCCAGAGCAAAAAATACATAATGGAAAGCTCCCTGGAGCGGGCCGAAGCAGGGCCACGAAACTATAGGCTGAGGGTTACGAGCGATCTTTCCTGGCCGGCTGATTGACTGTGTGGGACACCGCTGGTGACGTTCCAAGACGTGACTTAATCACATCTGTGTATGAACAGCATTCATCCAGGAGCACACTGTCCAAACGGTGGAAAACTTCTTTGTTAACTTTTAACACAACGAATAATGACCACTCACTTATATAGAGACTTAAACCGGTGTCTGAGTTTTTGGTATTGTCAAAACCCAGCATTCTACCCCCGAAGTAATATGTAATATTAACACTCCCTCAATCGTACAGCAATATGAGGTTTCTTAGTAAAGAGAGCACTGAAAGACACTGAAGTTTTTGCTCTCAGTTACAATAATAAAAATTAGCATAGATTAGAAATATTAAAGAACAGACATGAAAGTGATTTGCAAGTTGTGGAGCAACTGGAGTTAGAGACCTCAGTTAGAATCCAGCTCTGCTATATACTTCCTGAATGATGAGATCATTCAAAACAAAATCAATTTTCTGCCATTCCTGGATAAAACGAAGACTTTTCATCCAATTTTAAATGAGATCCTGAAAGTGACGGGGTGCTATTTTTACAACAATAACCTTTTAAAATTAAAATTCATAACAACTAATATTTAGGAATATCATAGTCCTTGCTTTTAATCACCATGGATTACTTTGGCAGCTTGGTGAAACATATGAACCCTTTTTCTCATTAAAAAAGAAAAAAGTCTTTGTTGTAAAACAAATTAAATCAAAAATTTGTTCTCTCCTCTTAACTAATGGGAGTTCATATTCCTACAACCAAAATAAGCAAGTCAAGGCCTATCCTGTCTATGATGATCAAAGCATGTGAACAGGATTGAATATGTAAGCTCTACTTAGGGCCAGCTTTTTAAACTGCCTTGTACCTAAATATGGGGTTGTGAAATTATGATTTTTTTTTTAAATCAGTAAATGTTTGGTTTGTATATCTGTTTTTTACTTGTGTATCTGGTATGCCTGTATATCATATGCAGGGTCATGTAACCGTCTCTTCGGTAAAAAGGGATCAGAGTCATAAGTGGAAAAAGTTGAAGCTCTGTAATTCTAGGAAATATTGTGGTCTTTTGAATCTGAAAAATTGCAGTGCTAGAAAAATGGAAAATAGAGATCACTTTGCCTTGAAAAATGGCTTAACAAAAGAGAATGAAATTGAAAAGAGGATGCAGGGAGACGAAGGTGGGAAGGGATCGGAAGCTGCAGTTTTGCTCCCCTGGTATCAAACTACATGCCCCCAGATGGCCCAAAGAATGGAGCTCCAAGGACAAAAGACGGGACTTCTCCAGTGGGAGTCCCTCCATTTGTAACAGCAGTCGCTATTTACTTAGGCTATCTGTGGCATCCCTTTGTCATCAGGCACAAGACAAAGTTCCACTTTCTGGCTACTGTCCACACAACGGCCGATGGCTGGCTGGAGCTGCCGCCCCTGTGTCCTCGGCCACCTGACAGCAAATGATTCTGTGCAAATGACAGGTAGACCCAAATATACTTACTCTTGCAACATTGCAACTTGTGGAGGGGATACTGAGTTCATTAGTGGGGGTGACATTTCTTCAGGATAATAATCTGTCCTCTGTGGTTCAATCCCAGGCTCTACTTTGATTTTTTTCTGCAAAATAGGCTTCTCGTAGGATTCGATGACAGGTACTGGATGGGGAAAAAGAGGGAAATCAATTTCAGGGCCCTCGTTGAGAAATGCCAGAACTCTACCAGTCTCGGTGGGAAAACACCATTTGGGCAGCCCCTCTCTCCAGCCAATGCTCTCCTAAATGACAAAGAATGAAGTTCTGGGAGAAATCTCATGGAACTTTTGTTTTAGTGACTAATTATTGTGCCAGAAAGGAGCATGCGAAAGGAGAAATTCATGCTTTTCTACCTTGATTTTGAAAATTTTCCATCTACCAGCTGAAGAATAAAAGATGTAAATGTGGGCATACAGGTCCCAACTTTTAAAAGGTATTCTTTAAATGACTATTGGCTTTATCTTAAATGCCTGTAAGCCCATGGAGCTGCCCTCTAAGTTTTCTGGAGAGCATGGTCCCCAATAATCTCTGCAATGACATCTTCTAGAATGTCTGAGGCCACAGACGTGTTGTATTGGATTTTCCACCATCAACATCTTTGCATTTTTACTTGAGTCTATCATCAATATCTTTAAACCCCTCACTTTTCCTGGCTCCTTTCCTTTCTTACCCAGAATTTCTCTCTCAGATGTGTACTTCAAGCCTACAAATTAATTTAATAATTTAAATTATTGCCCAATATGGCCATAATAATGGGCAATAATAAAAATATCAATCTAAATTATTGGCCATAATAATGAAAAATAATTTAAATTACCGGCCAAAATAATAATAAAAATAATGATCAATTACTGGCCAAAACAACATTATCATGGCCATAATAACAGGCAATAATAAATAATAAATTATTGGCCAAAAGAATAATAATAATTTAAGTTGCTGGCCATCCTAGCTCCAGAGCACGTCTTACCTTGCATGCTACTTGTATTTTCCAATTCATCTGCTAGGACAGTAGAAACCATTATAGGCTGCTGAAGGTGGCTTGCGTACATGAAAGGGACAGGTTGCACAACAACCGGCTGTATAACTGGAAGGATTCCAGGGCTTCGAATTCCGTGTCGAGAAAGGGCCGCCATCACCGGCGGGATCGACAAGGGCACGCTGAAGGGCTGGACGCCGGGCGGCGGCGGCGTGAACTTTTTCATAGGTGGGCTAGGCGAGGGCATAGTTAATCCAGGTGAGGCTCGCCTGTGAGAAGTCTGAAATTTCAGCGGGGAAGGTGAACTTCCGGCTGAAGGTGGGGAACTTCGCTTGTTCACCGTGAGATCGACTGGTTCCATCTGGATTCCATTAGAACTAAGGCCTTCCGGGGTCGGGTAGAATTTATTGTGTAACATGTTCGGTGCAGAATAAATGACACTGTACTTGTTTGACTTCATATGTTCCATGAAATTAGATGGATAGGACTATGAGGGAAAAAAAAAGAATTATGTCAGCAAAAAAACATACGTGTATTGGGAAGCTTATTAAGAAGAAAAATATGAACTTTTTAAAAAACAAGTTCACGGGTTTTAAATGCGGTCCTATATCCCAGTAGTCCCAAACCTTGGACCCAGCCGCTACACGACCCCCAAAGTTCAAAGAGGAAAAGGACCCGTTTATAGCAATTGTCTGTGGGGATCCCCAAAATGGAAAACCTACGGGAGAGGGCTAAAAATTATGGAACATGAACATCGTAATGGATTATTTATTATCCTGTCCCAAGTAATGATAAAAAGAACAGTCTCAGAAGAATGTGGGAAGACAGTTATGAGCTGATGCAAACAAAGAGCGGGGCTGGAAGAACCATTTGGATATTACAGCATTTAAGCTTTTTTCTTAAAGCTACGAAGGACTTGAGAACTGATGGACACCACGATAAAGCAGGAGTTCAGCACTGGAGATGAATCACACCGCCCACCTCCTGCCAGACTCGAGGCTTAAAATCCACGCCGCAGACAAATGTGCTTGACTCCTTCCATGGGGTTGGAGGGAAAGCAAATGGCACGGACACAATGGCCCAAGATGGAGAACAAGATTCTAAAAACCCACTACTCCAACAGGCTCCTTTGCAGATGCCCCATTGCCAATAAAACAGAGCGGTGAAGCAGCTGAATGGCACAGAGACTGGAAAGATCTGAGTTCAAATCCAGCTTTAGACACATTGATAAAAATTCTGAGTGGGATAAAGAAATGTACTCAAAGGGAATCAGGACTCTCAGGAGGCCACAGGGAGTAGATTCAACATTTTTAACCAACACCAGGATCAAGATACGGATGCTCCACTTATTAAATGACACAAGATTGGACATGACAGCTCAACATGAAGCAATAACATGATGCACCTATTTTAAGGAAAAAAAAAAAAGCTAATGCAATCACGTGCTACATGAATCCTGGTAGGGTGTCCAAACCACCGACACCCAGAGTGCTGTAATTAATTCTGGGTGCTACATTTTAAGAATACTGACAAACTGGATGGTGAATTATTTGGATTATGATCCATATTAGGTAGAAAATGGTGTAAGGGAGAAGGAAATAAAATAAGCATTTATTAAGCACCTACTATGTACCTGGGGAAGCAGATGTTATGATTACCTCCATTTTCCATTTGGGAAAATGAGGCACAAAATGTCACCTGTGTGTCATACAGGTCGCAGGAAGGCAAGGTCTGTTTCATCTCAAGTTAAGAACATTCCAATAAGGAGAGCACCAACAATAGAACCAGGGAACATTAGCACTGAGAGGGGTATTGTAAAAACCAGACCCCACTTCCAGTTTCATGGGCGAAGTCTCAGCGCAGTGACCTGCTCAGGGTCCTCTGGCTTGCAATTCAGGGCTCCCTCCCCAATATCTAACTGCCTCACTGCCCCTAGAAATGGCTGACTGGCTACATATAATGGGTATGTCCACTCCATCCCAACCAACCTCTAGAAATACCAGTATATTTGTCTTATTAAGGTCACTAGTAACAAGATCTAGCCTTTACTATGGCTCCTTAAGGTTTGCAAAGGGTTCTCACTTAACCAATGATAGCTGTTCCCAAAGACTTTTATGATATGATTACTTTACACAGTGGTATGTCATAGAGAATCATATCATAAAAATGACATATATGTACTTTTCATTCAAAATTCACAATTCTCTCTTAAAACTCACACGAATCCACCCTACCAATCTGTATATCCAGACATGAGTAAGACACATCATTCTGATATTAATTCTTCATTTCCAATTTACTGCTTTTATGTCTCATTGTTCATATCAATAAGATCTACATTATACTATAAGCTTCCAAACAGCAGGAGGGACTGTCTACAACCTGAACTGGAATTTTACACTAAATTTTATATATATATATATATATATATTATGTGTATTATATATTATGTATATATATATATATATATACACACACACACACACACACACATATATATACACACACACACATATATACACACACACAAATAAACATTTTTTGATGACAGTGAAAGAACCTACTCATATTCCCAATACGTCAATGGATTTTTTTATATATCGAAATGCTTCCTAGAATAAGATGTAACATCATGTTAACTGTTTAGCTGCACTAACCAGAGGGAAAAGGTTTAAGGAATATCAAAAAATGGAATCCAAAAATAATTTCTATTTGGTCTTGGAATGAATGCAATTCACTCTATCCTTATCCTCCTCACTCCCTTCTACTCCAGGCTTGGGCTCTGATGTGGATGGTCTAGTTTCAGGGGATACCCAGGTCACAGCTGATAAACTCTTATCTATGAGATGATTAACAACTGACAACAACTGATTACAACTGCATAAAGCTAGAAGGGAGTTCTCCCAGCCTAAAGCAGCTGCCACACACATAGCACTGCCAAATTCCTTAATTATAGACCTGATCTTAATAGTTTCAGAGTAATCTAATTTTAGTGTCGTTTCAACTTTTTGGAAAGACAAAGTCCAGTTGTTTAAGTGCATCCTATCTCCTTTTACTAGTTGTTTTAACTGGCTCAGGTCCCAATCTCCTCATCTATGCTAATGAGGCCCCTGGGCCTTCTAAATAAATCTTGTGAAATAAAAGTTCCCCATTGGTTAAGGTGATATGGAAATTCTCATTGCAAGAAGCTAGATATTCTTATGGGAGGGGAAAAAAAGTGCACTTGTTTTTTTATTTTTATTAATACTTTTTATTTGCAAAACATATGTATGGGTAATTCCTAAACATTAACCCTTACAAAGCTTTCTGTTACAAATTTTTCCCCCCTACTCCCCACCCCTCCCCTAGACAGTAGGGTATCCACTACATGATAATTATGTTAGAATACTTAAATCGAATATATGTATAGTTATTGCCACACATCATGTTTTTGTTCAGGAGAAATCGTATCTATAAGAGAATAATCCGATAAAGGAAATACTATGCAAGCAAACACCAATAGAGAACATGAAAATGTTATGTTGTGGTCCACATTTCACATCCCTCTCTCTGGGTGTATATGACCTTCTTCACTGATTGGTTTGAAGCATTTCATTGTTGAAGAGAGTCATGTCCATTAGAACTGATCCTCATATAGTACTGTTGTTGCCTTGTACAACGATCTCCTGGTTCTGCTCATCTCACTCAGCATCAGTTCATGCAAGTCTCTCCAGGCCTCTCTGAAATCGTCCTGCTGGTCGTTTCTTACAGAGCAATAATATTCCATAACATTCATATACCATAATTTATTCAGCCACTCTCCAATTGATGGGCATCCCTTCAGTTTCCAGTTTCTAGCCACTACAAAAAGAGCTGCCACAAACATTCTTGCACATGTGGGGCCCTTTCCTTCTTTTATGATTTCTTTGGGATATAAGCCCAATAGAAACACTGCTGGGTCAAAGGGTATGCACAGTTTGATAACTTTTTGAGCATAGCTCCAAATTGCTCTCCAGAATGGTTGGATCCGTTCACAGTTCCACCAACAATGTATTAGTGTCCCAGCCCTCCCACATCCCCTCCAACATTCATCGTTATCTTTTCCTGTCATTTTAGCCAATCTGACAGGTGTGTAGTGGTACCTCAGAGTTGTCTTAATTTGCATTTCTCTGATCAATAGTGATTTGGAGCACCTAAAAAAGTACACTTTTAAACAGAATTAAAAGAAGGCAAACTTTCAAAATTGCCTTGTTGGTCTGCAGCATTAGTTCTCGTCCCTCACACATATTGGGCAAGTCTTTGCCTTCCAAGACTTTGGACGATTTGTGCAGAAAAGGCCCTTAAACTGAATTGGTGGAGGGAGTTTCCTTATCCGGAAATCCCCCATAGCAAGCAAATAAATCAAAGGTGCAGTTTCTATATCAGTAATTGACACTATTCCCACTTTGAAAGCCAGGGGATGTGGAATAGCAACCTTAAGATGTCAGTTTTAAAAATCAGTGATGGGCTATTCCAATAGTTCAAGGGCCTATGATTTTGCAGACCCGGATGATGCCTCCACCTTAAAAAAATGGGCAGGTCATTTTCAGGAACATGCATGTTGGTCTGTGGCTAGGCTGGTCCTAACACAGCAGACACATGGCCCGCAAGTTTCCAGCTCAGCAGGGCCTGCTACAGCTTGCATTTGGATGGCAAATTTTGGGAGCGTGGGTCGCCTCCGGGTCACGAGGAGGTATTTGAGTGGGGCCTCTATGGTGGCAGCTGATTTACACAGAACACCTACACCCCAATACCCCAAAGATAGCACCGGCCCATGTCCCAGCTCCACAATAGCAGGCACGAAGCCAAAATGGCGCCAGGTTCACTGCAGAGTCAACAAAGAATATAATAAGGAATACTGTACAGTGAGGGCTTAAGTTTATGACACTGCAATTAAATACAGCACAATGGCAACCAAAGCAAGCTTCCATCAATCTCAAGTCTCACTCAAGACAAAAGGTCTTCACTTGGATCATAAACGACAAAAATGAAGAACAATTTCTAATTGTTTCCTCTCCCATTTTCACCCCCTTTACTCTCTAAATAAATTTTCTTCCTAATAAAACTGCAAATAGCTAGAACTTCAAACTAAGTGGAATTTCCCCTTTATATTGCCTTAAGGAAAAGCAATACATCTGAATTAAAAAAAAAAAATCCCAAACCTGAAAACTCAAAGTGCTCAAAACACTTTCAGAGCCTATCCTGAAATCAGAACACACCTTTTATACCTAAAGACCAGATATATCTCTAACTACTAGGACCACAAAGACTACAGCCTATACACATACATTATGTATCTATAGCTGCATACACAATGCTAAAGCACCAAACATGAAAAAAGTCTAATTTATTGGAATCAACGACTTTTTCCTACTTGAAACTGTGCAGAAGTCTCAGAGTGACAGAAGCAGAAGCACCTGCCTGCCTCTGCAGGAGGTCTGGGGGGTGGCCCAGAAGCCTGGGAGAAGCTCCAGGTCCTGGAGAAACTCTGGGTCCCAGGAGAAGCTGCAGTCCTAGGAGATCCAGGAGAAGCTCCAGTCCTGCAGAGCATCCCAAGTCTGAGGACTTCCCGGGCTTGAGCATCATGGCTCGCCAAATAGTCTATCCTCCCTCCTATGTTGCTGCAGTTGTTGCCTTCCAATGTGGCCAGTCTCACGGAGCTAGGAATTTAGGCAGAGGAGGATTTTCTAACTTCATAACATTCTCAAATGTTTCAAGTCACAAACTCGGGGAGAAAACCCCCCCACAAATAAGATGCAGCTTCATAAACATCAGGGCAGTCTTGACTTGTGCCTTGGGTTTCAAATGAATCCCCCTCTTCTTCTGTAACAACTCCTTTTCTCCTTTGAATACTGGAAACCATTTAGGGTTAGAGGGGTCACAAGGACAAATCACAAGCTCAAGATTTCTCTTATTTTACATTGGCAGCCTGATGACTAATTATTTCAAGTCTTATTGCACCACAAAAGGCGGACAACTGTCTTTAATAAAATCTTCTTGCTAAAGAATTTTGCTGAGATATTTACCTGGACTTATAAAAGATGCATTTATTTTAATTATTTAGGTGGAGCTAATAAGCAATTATAATTAGCTTGGTTTTACACCACCACTTAGTATTATCTTAACACTGTAGAGAATTCTGTGTGCAATAAGAGTTCTCCCCAAAGTATGACTGATAAAAGGTTCATAATGGGGTGTGCCTTGGGTGTGTGCCCCAGATCACCTGAGAAGCTAGTTATGGTTCATTACCTCCCCATCTTGAAATACTCCCTTTATAGCAAAGGCATGCAAACTACCAAGAGAATGCCATCAAATCCAAAGCAAGATTATTACTTAAGAAAGAACCAGCACTTCTCCCTGACTCCTGATGGCCAGAAAAATGTAGCTCTGAAATGTGAAGGGAAAAAGTTAAAAAAAAAAAAAAAAAAATTGCAGGCCTTCCTTTAAAAATTAAATTAAAAAATTTGCTCAAATATATAATTCTTTTTTTTTAAAGGAACCCTCTTTTCAGGCCATCCTCAAAAGGAATTGATATTAAGAAAAAAAATCTTCACTGTAGTTACAACATGCATCCAAATAGTGGTTTTAGGCTTAACTTAAAAAAAATCCCTAAATGACTGGATGTTCCTTTCCTAACAGTGTTGCTACCTAATGAAGATTTTCTGTCCTTGTTTTTCTTCAGTATTGGTTTAGAAATCCATCACATGTATAGTTGCCAGAATTCTATTTTTATGAATAGATGGAGCTGATCAAGTGATGCTTATGCATCCAATATGATCCAATAGTTTTCAGTGGCTCCCAAATTTCCTGGAGAAGCAAGGTAACCACTCCATCTGGAGCTCTAGAATCCCCAAGCTGCCATCTCTCCTAGTACCTTCCCAGACTTTTCTCAGGTTACTCTGTACAATACTCCAAGCTAGAGCCAAAAGCAATTACGCTCTGCTTCCCCAAATGCACAGCACTCCCCCCCGCCAAGACCCCGGCCTTCCTCTCACTGCTCCCCTGCATCCTTCTCCCTCCTTACCTGCTGAATCTGAGCAGGTGCACTGCAAGCCCCTCACAAAGCCTTCCCCACCCATGACTTCACGTAGGAACATGCTTAATAAATAAATATATAAATATTGATTGATTGCATTTCTCTCCTCAAGCTTTCACACCAGTTCATGAGAATAGGGGGAAATAAAATGTTGAAAAGAGAACCAGAAATAAAATAAAATAAAAATCAACCAAGTAAACCATTAACAGAGGAAGAAAAATGCAAACAGAACACTGCTTAATTTTTGTCTGTTTGAATGTGTGAAAGTTGACCCCCCCCCAAAAAAAAGCTATCCACAAACTTCTGCCTCTCCCAGTCTGTTTCTTCTGTCCAATGAGGGTGTTGGGATGACACAGTTCTATGCCTAAGGTCCCATGTTTAAGCTATAACACTAATTTAAAAACTGTAATGGACAATAGGATGGGTTCAAGGTGAAAGGGGAGCAGCATAGAGGGTCAAGGCCCGATGGATAAAGCTCTAGATTCAAACTCAAGATCTAGGTTCAAACCCTGCATGTGTGACAAGCTCCCTAAACTACAAAGTTTCCTTGTCTGTAAAAGTGGGCTTAAAGCTCCCAGGGTCACAGGTAGGGTAAAATGGGCTAATACACAAAAAGAAAGTGCCATTGGTCAGCCAGCCTGTCCGCTAGCCCCAGGAAGCCAATAAAGAGGAAGGAAGCCTCAGAATCAGTGGTGGCATTTAACTGTCATCGCATGGTTGAAAAATAAAGAAAATCAGAGGACCCGAGTTCAAATCTCAGTTTGCTACTGGCAAATCACTGAATCTCTCTGGGTCTTGGTTTCTTCGCCAGTAAACTATGGGGAGATGATCAGGGGCTTTTAACCTGAGGACTATATATATATATATATATATATTTTGCTGAGGCAATTGGGGTTAAGTGACTTGCCCAGGGTCACACAGCTAGGGAATGATAAGTGTCTGAGACCCAGCTTTGAACTCAGGTCCTCCTGACTTCAGGGCTGATGCTCTATCCATTGCACTATTAGCTACCCCTGAATTTTTTTTTAAAATACTTTGTGAATTGCAATGTATTATCTTTGCTTTCCTTTGTCAGCCTAAGAAAAACATCCTGAGAAGGGAGTCAGGGACTTTACTGCCCTGCCAAAGGGGTACCCACAAAACTGATGGACAAAGCCCGATCTCACCTTCAGCTCTAAGGGCCAGCCTCAGTTACCTGTCAAGGGGAGGACTCCCGTACCCCTCATTCCGCCCCTGAGTGCTGACAGCAGCTCTGCGGGCCCCCAGATCTGTGCCCCAGCCCAGGGATTCGATTCTCTCCTTTCCTCCCCCCTTCTTTCTACTTGGCTCCAGAGGCCCAACTCTGTGTGGAGAAGAGTTCTGCAGCCCACAGCGAGAAAAGGGAACTTCTCATGTATGAATCTGGAGCAATGACTTCACCCAGGATGTTTTAAAATATTTTTGTATTTAAGAAAATTATTTGATGATGCCTACTTTGAATTTAACATTTTCATCATGTTTAACATATATCGCATTACTTGCCATCTAGGGGAAGAGGTGGGGAGAAGGGGGGAAATTGGAACACAAGGTTTTTTAAGGGTCAATGCTGAAAAAATTATCCTTGCATGTTTTGAAAATAAACTTCAATAAAGAAAATTATTTGTATTTAAAAACAAAAGATATTGATTTAAAATACTAGTTGTATTTAATCTAAATCTTTTTTACATAACAAGTTTATGGTCCTCAAGTTAAAAACTTCTGCTCAATCCCCATATTTTTATAGGTGAAGGAACTTTGGCCCACGGTTGGAGCCCAGTATTTTGACTCTCTCTTCTTCCCTCTACCAAGGAGGCAGCTTCACTAGTTCCTTCAGCAAATGTCCTACCCAGGAAAGGGATGGACTTGTATAGAATCACTTGCAAATGAGAAAGGTAAAGAAACTTTACTTAAACAGACTCAAAATGTGTTGAAATAGTAAAGTACCATTTCCATTCTTTTTAATATCCCTTTAAGAAAGATTTAGCCCAGAACCACCAAAATTATGACTTATTAACACCCTCCCTACCCAGGAGCTCTGCCAGAGGAATTCACTGGGATTTTATTAAAAACCAAAACATCCAGACTTTAAAATCTTAGTAAATGCTATTCTTCTTCCTCAACTTTTTATTAGTAAAAGTGCACTTTAAAAATTCATTACTAAGAAGGGAGTGCTCCTCCTTAGAACTAGGACTGGGCTCAATTTATCCAAAGGCTCCCCAAGGCCAGGGTGGAGTCCCAGGGCCAGGAAGGTGTGATTTATAAACAAACAGAAGGTAGGAAGAGCAGGATCCACACCCTTCAAGGTAAACACAAGGGGAGAAAGGGCTCCTTCAACCAGATACACCAATTTCGTATAAAATTTCCCTTCTAGAAAAAGAGGAGCCATAAATATAGTTAGCTCCCTTGCTGGGTGAGAGGGATTCCTTTTACTTTTTTTTAAATCATAAAAGAAACAAGCCTTTTGGTGACATCTCTAGGAGAACTCTATAAAGAACATATTTAATACTTTCTCCCCCCTTTCTATCTCCTTCAATTCCACTTTGAATTGCAATGGAATCCCAGGCGTGGCCACTCCACTTTCAATTTGACTGGTTTTAACCTTTAAAGACAGCATAAAAGGGTATTACTATTCTGTTATTAAGTCAGAAACTATATTTTTCTCCCCTAACTCTAAGGGTGAAACTATAAGAAAACCTCAACAAACCTAAGTCAAGTCAATGAGCATTTATTGAGTCCCTATTGGACCAGTTGTTTTTTTTTGTTTTGTTTTGGTTTTTTTTGGGGGGGGGTTCCCATTCTGCCCCTAAGTCCAAAAGAGTCAAATCAAAGAAAACAGATTTGAAATTGGGGATAAAAAGACATTCTGGGCACATATTGAGTGCTTGGCTTCAGCACAAGCTTCCTAAGTTAATATTTCTGTATGAATAAGAATTAGCATTTAGAACTGTAAGGTCATGGAAATCAAAGTTAAAGTTTGCCAGTATCTTCTGCCTATAAAGGGAATATACCTATTTTAGAAATATGCTCAACCAGAGAAATACCCTATTCCCTAATATACTAAAATTCTGATTATGACTAAACCAAGTTTCTCCCACATTTTAAGGATTTTTCTGAGTGCAAGGAAAGTACATTTGGAAAGGAACCATTAGTAGCAAAGAGAGTCCATGGATTTTGATTTCATTTAAGAGCACAAGTTAGTTAGGAAGTTACAGAAATCAGTAATAACATCACAATTCACTTTACTGGGTGAATTTTCTTGCTGTCAATTATCATATTAACTTAGCAATACAGGTTTTTGATTTTGCTCTAAATCAGACTCCTGGGATCTATTTCCATGCCAAATTCAAAGCCCTAGAACCACACTGGGTAAAATGCATCATTTGAGAGTTCTGCATCATTTACAAAATTAATTATGTCTGGTTATTTATATTTTAATGTACTGCCTTCCTAATGTAACTGTCAGCTCATCTGGGGAAATTTTATGCCTTGATTTTCTCTATTATTCAAAAGTTCAGCAAAAAAAAAAAATTTAAGTTTCTATTATTCTCCTAATGCTAAACAATTCTGATTCTTCAATCATTAATTTTCATTGCTAGTTTCCCTGAACCTGTTCAAACATACAATTACTCTGCTCAATACCAGTATTATTTTCTTCCAAGACAACTCTTGCTTTATGCTTAATTGTAGGCAACTGTGTGAAATTTCACTGGGCTACTTGAAGATTTTCTACCAAAAATTACAAATAGTCATATCCATGGCAACTCCGTTTCTGCAGCCTCAGAGTGACCTCTATGTGTCTTGTATAATAAACACTTTTAGCAGGAACAGCCACAGCCAATACATAAAGATGATCCAATTTTCAAAGCTTCTCATTACCAGTCTTTGATCCAAGTTTTTCCCCTTGTGAATATTTTCCAAGCCCATGGAAGTAAAGGAAGGAGAGAGAATAAGAGAGTGAGAGTTGTTATTGAATACTGACTAAGCTGGATCCTCCCAAAGCTCAACTACTCCCCCTTCTTTGAAGTCCAGGACTTTTGGCTTGTTACTCTTAAGGCCAAATAACTAAAGAAACAAATGACTGGCAGCCAAAACTGACCAAAATTTCCTAAAGATATCCATGAAAGACGGCTTAGGCGACATGGCGACCAGAGTCGACAGATGTGACTTCTGTTCTAAGTGTTATCAAGAACAAGTGATCAGTAGTAATAGCTTGGATCCATATAGCACTTTATGGTTAACAAAGTACTTTTTTCACAACAAAAATCAACACCCCAAGGTAGAGAGCTTGAGATTCCAAAGATCTAGCTGCAGGATCCACCCTTTGACCCATCCTGGCCAAGCCCCTTAGGTGGCTAAGCAACCAATTATAAATGACCCAGAAGGTGACTTACCTGTATCAGCAGAGGGACTTTGCTCACCTGGGAGATCACAGGGCCAGTCACATTACCAGTTATTTATGTGACTTACCAATGGTGGTTTGGGGAAACCTTGTACTCAGAAAAACTTATCAGGTGGCTACCGATCATTTTAGGCAGGAACAGAATACAGAGAATTAAGCAAATCTTTCGTCTTTGAAGGCCTTACCACTGAGACAGGATCCATGGCCTCTTGCTTAACAGGGACAGGGTCAAACATCAGCATTCTTTTAGTTAAATCCTCTAAGACGCTCCTGTGTTTTGTCTAGAAAACAAACCAAAAAAAGAGAAACAGATGAAACCTAAACTGATTTCAATCATAAACTGGTACCCCCCCAATTAAGACTGAAATACAACCCTCATATATATACTACTAAGAATGTCTGGATTTGTTTCCTCAAAACCAGCCTGGTGCCCTGGCTCAGGGAGCTTAGTGGGAAGGATTAAATCAGACAATGGGCATAAAAGTACATATTGAAATCATTTGCTGCTTAAGCTATTGATCTTCTATTCTATACTTTGATTAACTTTAGTGTTAATATAATAGCTCCATGGCAGTAATTAACTACCTTTAGGGAATACACAATAAAGCACAGTGGCTTCATGACACTGATTATCACAAGAAAAAAAAAAAAAATCTAGCATAAGGCCTATACCATCACAACTGAATTCTTTATATCCAAGAGCCTGATGCTGAATTCATGTTGAAACTTTATTCCAATACTGTATTTCACAAAAAGGCCCATGTGTAATATCTGACAACTTCATTCACAATCCTAGCAACATTGTCATTAATTAGTTTTTTTCTGTAATAGTATTATTATGATAGAGTACCACCCCTGAAGTCAGGAGTTCAAATCTGGTCTCAGCTGTGTGATGCTGGGCAAGTCACTTAACCCCAACTGCCTCAGCAAATAAATAAATAAAAATAAAAGGTATTATTATACTTTTAGAAGTATTGGATACTGGGGAGAAATCAAGCGACAATGTCACTATCATTTTTTAAAAAGCATATAAAAATTACTAACATTAAAAAAAAAGGGAACAATCTCTGCTTTGCAATTTTTAGAATCAGTACCAGTCCTTTAGCTATCGGTCTCCTGGCCCAAAGGGTAGATGGACTTCTCCCCCAGTGTCTGGAGCCCCTGGGTTGCCTTGTGTGGTGCTGGGCTCTGGGTGAATTTATGAAATAAATATTGGCTTCCTATGGGAGCCCCTCCACCCCAGAGCTTTTCTGCGCCTGCCCACTAGGTGGCAGGCTGCATCCATGCATCCGCCGCGGAGGATGGCCAGGAGGGCTGATGCAGGGGAATTTTCAATCACTTCCTTGAAGTTCTTGAAGACTATTAAAGAGGTGGCCGGAGATAGGGGTGCAGACCGCTGGTTTCCCCCTTATGAAAGCTTCCTAATCACTCACACTTAGGCTTTAACTTTAATTTTTAATCAATTTATCCACAACCAAACCACAAAATCTGTATTTTAAACAACAAAAAGCCACCTTTAGGACAAAAAAAATCTCCCCTAATTTGCAGATTATTAAAGGTGAATATAAATTACACTTTAAGCTTTCAAAGAGAAGGGGAGGTTTAGGCCAAGCAACAGCATACCAAGGTAACAATCTGAGGAAGCATGGGGATAAGGTGAAAGAGGTGGGGGAAAAGTATGGAAGAATCCAAGGATTTTCCCTCCTAAGTAGAGAAGGTAGCAGGGCAAATCCCCTTTATCTTATCAGGCTCTTATCTTCCAAAGCTGTCAAGGCAAGGGCCAGGGTTTGGCTACAAACTCAGTAAATATTTCCCATTCAATGAACTTTGGGAAAATTGGTACCATTCACTTAATCTGGTCTCCAGCTCCCTGAAGGCTCCAAAGAGACTACACAAGTCCCAAGCATAAGGCAGCGCCAGCCCCCAATTTAGGAAGGGGTTGTGCTCAAGTTTTCAAAGTCAGCTTTTTTGGAAGTCAAAAGCACTTTCCCAGAAAAAAAAAAAAAAAATCGTTAGGATGTTCCCATTAGGCCTCCACAGCGTCTTCCTGGGCCCCAGGCCTGGGCCCCAAGAGCAGGAGCCATTTGGTGAAGGAGAGGGAGGGTGGGACTTTGCATTTCTCTGCCTCCTGGTGCCCTCCCCACCGTCCCCAGCTTAAGCTTCCCCCTTCCTGGGCAGAATGCCCCCCAGACGGGGTCCCTCCCCCAGCCCACACCCCTATGCTACAGAATTCTCTCTCCCATATCCTCCCTCTCCTCCAGCTGGTCTTCCTCGGTATCAGGAAGAAAGCAACTTGAGTCAATATATAAATATAAAAAATCATGTAATTTTGAAAAGATGATGTTAATGGAACAAACCAAAGTAAGGTAAAAAAATCAAAACAAATTCTGGTCACGTAGGGGGAGCAAGATGATCCTGAGACCCAAGTTCTCAGGAGAGAAGGAGCAGGATCTGGATGGGTCCCACCTCAGCAACATTACAATGGAAAAAGAGCTGAGTTACTGGGAAATTCATTTTGCTTCTCTTAGTATCTCCAGAAACCACAAGCAGCAAACTAAAAACCAGATGGGCCGCGCTGGGAGTCTTTGCAACTTACACGGTCCCTTTTGCACTGAAATGTCTTAAAGAGTTAATCATTTCGTTTGGGAGTCGGTGCAGCCATCCACTGAGCAAACTTGGCCATCCCTCGCCTTTCTGCTGCCCTCTGTCTCCTTCCCAACAAGCCACCCAACTCTGCTTTCTGGGCTCCCACCCATTCTGCTACACCCAATGGCCCGCCGCCAAGGCCCGGCCAACTAGTCCAAACAGGACATGGCTTTTGATAAGATTCTGCCCACACCCAGTACTTCGGAAAGACAAGTGAAGCAATTGATTTTGCATGTAAATAAGGACAGGTGCAAAGGTAAAGTCCAAGCACACTCCCTCCCCATTTCTGGGTCTTAAGCTTCAGAAAAAGGATTTTCTGTGAGGGTTTTTTCCCCTTATCAAAGGGCACCTTGGAGCAGCCGCTGGGGCAGCCCCAATCACTTCCTGACTACGGGGACCCCCCCTCACCCCCCTGCCAGTCCCAGTCTCGGGGAGACTGGCGAGCAGTATTATATAAGCAGCTGGAGAAGGCCTCAGGGACCACATCGTCCCCCCCTTTCCCGGGCGCCTTTCTTTCTCATCTGGGCCTACCACATCTCCCTGGAACGGCGGTCCCACCCTGCTCCACCCAGCAGGGGACCCCACCCAGAGTCCCACCCAGCTGGGTGTGGGAGGATGGGAGGGCCCCTTGGCTCCAGTCAGTAGCCAGTTCCTGGAAATTCCGGCCTGAACAGGGATAGCTGGCAACCTTGTAAATAACCAAAATGTATCATCCATGACTGGGGTAATTTATTGAAGGCTCTTGGAAAAAAGTTTCCCCACACATCCAATGCACTCAGTTTATGAGACTCGGGACCAAAAGCAAGGGAATATTTTAATGATTGCCCTTGCCCCTGAGAAACATCGTAAAGCTTAAAACAAAAACATCTGATGGAAAAATAGAAAAGAAAATCCAGTATGTCTACAAAGAAAGCCCCTCTTCCCACCTCCTCCCTCTCCACTTCCCTCTATTTTCCCCCAGCAATAGAGCACACTATTCTCCAATTACCCAGCCTGGACACCGGGGGTCATCCAACAGTCCTCCCCTTGGCATCTCCCCTCTTTCCTTCCACCCCAAAAGGCCTCAGGCCTTCCCATCTTCTCAGTTCTTCCTTGACCTAATCCAAGACCATGCTTGCCTTCAAGTGAGATCAGGGAAAGAGGGCCACCTGATCATAGGCTCTCCCACCTGCAGCCGCTGGCCCTAATCATAAGAACGGGATCAAAGTCCGTGTTCAAAAATCTTGCCGATTTAGCTCCTCTCCCTTCCTCCCACAAATGTTAATCAAGCACCCTGAGTGTGCACAGAGATGCAGCTTCACATATTGGGCAAAACCGGAAAGGCAGAAATATTTGGATATCTGGAAAAAACGGAATTGTCAAGCACACGAGTGACACAACCAGCTCTAGATACACAGGGATGGCAGTGGCAAGTCAGAACTGAAACAGAACTTAACAAATCATGGTTTCCTGCACCATCCATCCGTCTTTCTCACTTAGATGGTGTTTGAAGGTTTACAAAATGCTTCCCTTGCAAACACCTTGGGAGGTAGGTAGACTATTTAGTAGTTGTTGCTGGTTTTTTGTTTTTTGTTTTTTTTTTACCAAGTGAGGCTTGAGATAATAGATCTGAAGCTCCAAGTATTTCCAGTGTAATCACCTTACAAGAAATGGGTCAAGTCCAGAAGCCAAGGAAAGATAATGGGCAAAAGACTTGTTGGAGGAGTCAGTGATTCACAAAATGTGAATCATTATTCAGAAATAATTAGAATTAGTCCAGGGAAAATGCAACAAATACAAGGAATGCATCTACTAAATAGACTGCATGTCCTCAAGCAGCAAAGAATGAGGGTGGGGGGCAGGTAAATAGGACAATATATTAGCCAGAGAAAGTCCTACCCCCAGAGAGCTTATTTACAGCCTAGTAACACTCAAAGGAAGTTTTAAGTCATCCTCCAAGGAGATGAGATCTATAAGGAGTTAATGGGAGAAAATTGACAGAATAAAAACCAAGGGCCAATGGATAGAGCACCAGCCCAGAGGCAGGAAGGAAAGGTTGGAACTGGGACTTCCAGAGGTTTTTCAAGTCAACTGAGGGGTCCATTGCTCTTCTCCAAAGAGTGTCTGTAATCCAGGTGGTACCAGGTGCAGTCCTAGATCACAACATCTACCCCTTGAACATGGTGGAATTTCATATTCAAGGAGCCCCTAAAATAATTCCAGGGAGCCTGCACACAAACATGGAAAGGGAGACCTAACTGGGGCCATCCCTCAAGGGCACCCTTCCCCCAAAGCAGGTAATTATAGCCCAGTTAGGCCCCCAAACTTAAAGCTAACTATTATTCTGCCTCTCTGACACACCTGTGCTTTTGTCCATAAAAATCCAAAGGAAAAATTGGCAGCTTTATCTAAGTCAATACGGAAATCCTCACTGTAATTCTATGAAGCTTCGAGGGTCAGGCACTTTCATCCCCATTTTAGAAATGAGGAAATAAGAGGGACAGAGGTGCCCAAGATCAAACAGCTCGTCTGAATTGTAGCCAGGACCAGAAATAGGCCTAATTATTTCAGACCCTTCCACATAATGAGGACCTTGGAGCCCATGCTGTGGATCTGGTCTTTTAGGTGAAATCACCCTCTCTGGGGACAGTTTGGTGGGGATACTTTGCTGGACAGCATCCAAGAAAAACCCGCCTTCTGGTGAACTGTACTTTATCGGTATCATAGCAAAGTTCCAGGGCAAGAAATAAGATTGAACATGCTTTTTTCCCCCAGGTCTGATCCCCAAAGAATTTCACACACCTTTCACATAATCGGTGTACAAGATATCATGACTGACTGACATGAACCTCAAAATAGACCCCCTCCCCCAAATCTGGTGATAAAGGGGTATCACTTGATGAAGAAAGCTTTCTAGTGTCTATGCTCTGAAATGACTAAAATTAGCATTTTATTTAATTTATAATTATTACTAATTGCTAAAAGAAATTATCCTCAACAGGAACAAAGTTAGAGAAAAAGTGATCTAGATTAGATAGCAGAAGGCCTTCCCTTTTTAAGGACATTTTCACAAGGTGGTACTGGAAAGGAGCTTTGGGGAGTGTCAGGATGCAAACTCCAGAAACAGATAAGGGAGCTGGGTTAGGTGATTAAGCTCAAAGGACAGTAGTTGGGGAAAAGAAGAAAGCCCAGGAGCAGGGAGGGGGCAAAACCCTTTCTTTACAGGCAGCCTTTTTTGAGTGTAGAATGTACTGAGCTAAATGACTGTTTGACTCATGGATGTTCTGAGGTCAGCCTGGTTCTGGCTCAATTCCTTGGAGTGAGGTCTAGACGGGCCCCAAGTCATCCCCGGGGACATTTCGGAGCTGACACAGATTGTGGACAATCTCCAGGGTGTCCCAGAACCAATGGAGGTCCCCATCCATCCTCCAGATGAAGAGACTTATTCACCCCCCTTCTTTCCCCCCCACTCTGGACCAGACCCAGGGATTTGGCCGAACAGGCCGGTCCCAAGCATGTAAATGGGTTGATGCTCAATTAATTTACTACATTTTACTACTGCCTGTCTCACCCTTTCTTTGTCTTGGGAGGTGGGAGAGATAGCTTTGCTCGAGTAGGCAATAGGGGGCAAAAAAGCAGTTTCTTCTCAGGCTAAAACATTCCACCTAATGTATAAGGCTACGGAGAACTTCAGAAGTGCACAGAAATGGCCCATTTTCCAGAGTTTATGTAAGACTGCTTGGAAATCAATACATTCTCCTATAGAGGTATTTATAGCTCGCCCAGACTTTGGACTCAGGAATAGTAGATTTGTACAGCACTGTAGTCTCCTTTATTTTAATAACCACTAGACTCCAAGGGAGGAGAATGGAGGGGGAAAAAGCAGTGGCTACGTCCCTTAGACAATGCCCGGCCTTATCAGGGCAGACTGCTGTCTGGTTTCCTGTCTCTGCAATGGAGAGGAGGAATAAAGTCTAGTAAAGTGAACAGATCATTCTTCTAAAAACAAGTATGCTGAGTAGTCTCCCAATTCTCTCTGCACATGACTTTAAAATTAATTCGGGGTAGAATCACATAGATAAATAAACCAGGCCCCAAGTTGTTAAGGAAGAAATCTTGGGAAATAAAAGAGCTGAATGTTTAGGCTAATCCCAACCCCTCTTTGAAGAAAAATGCCCAAATAATGCCATTTCCTAGTTTTTTAAGGATGAATTTGCTTTTTTACTTGCTCAAACAAAAGTGGGTCACCCATGAATAGATCTTGACAACAGGGTATGAAGTTAGCATCAAGGAAAGCTGAAGAGCAAACAATTCAGTTTGGCAATTTTATAGAAAAATGGGGGATAAGTATACGAGGGGATTTCACTGAAGGAGAACAAAGATGAATGGAAAATTGATTAAATAAATGTGGATTTTCTCAAGAGATGAGGCTGTCGTTCCCCAGCATACCAATGTTTGTTAGTAATTAGAATGACTGTGCACCAGACAACACTAAAATTTCCCATTATTTCTGAGTTTCTCATTTAGAAGTTTGCTCAAGTTTTATCTTGCTGGCTAGGTATCATATTCCCTCTGAAGCCAAGGATTATCATTAGATTCCCCCAAAGAGAAACCTATTTAGAAAGGGTTAAACTTCTGTCTGAAAGCATGTCTGCCAAATACCTTATTTTGGACTGGAAGCAGTTTTAGAATAAAAACACAAAGTTTCGATTTTAAAGAGTCACTGCCCAAAGAGATGGCTTTTCCTTTCCCAAAAAGAAAGCCCAATTTTAGACACTTTCCAAAATCCGCATCTTCTGCTAAAGGCAAGTTTCTCTCTTAACATATTAGTTCAACATCTTTCTCAGTGTAGAAGAGGTTAAAACTGTGCTGTTTAAAAGCTGCTCCTAGCATGTCATAGTAAGTATTAAATGAGATTTTTCTGATACGGAATATAAATTATAGAAAATGATTTTCTATAAAACTTTATGGATGACTACTACCGCACAGAAGGAGCTGATCTCCTCTAATTCTCTCCTACTGAAAGAAAATTTAAAACCCACTAGAGGTTAACAAAGTCATAAAAACTCACCCAAAATTAAATTACTTCTCTTCCAACTAAAATCGTTCCTTTCAAATTAGTTTCTGGAGAGACAACAGAAAAATAACTTGTAAATGTTATTTTTCTTAAAAAGCCAAACCAAAATGTGAAACTGCAAATGGTATAGAAAAAGAAAAATTATATCAAGCCATGGAATGACACAGAAAAGTGGTCAATGCTGCAAATAGTCAAATTCTCCTTAAGTTCTTAAAGGACTCAAGAGTTCTCAAAGCATCCCGAATAAGTTTCCCTATGTCCAGCTCTCCTTTTCTTCTCATTTTTCACTTTTAATCCTTTTTAAAAATCAGACCTAGAATAAAATTCTTAATATTTCCTTAAAAAAAATGCATCTTTTTTCTCCCTTTAGGTCATGCAATGCAATTTTTAAAAAAATGTGTTCTCCAAAATATCAGCAGAGAATTCAAGATGGCCAAGAGTACCTAAACCCTCCAATTAAAGATCAATGAAGAGGGTCTGGTGTTGAAACTGAACAAAGTAGACCATCTTTTTCCAGCTGAAGATTAACAAAACAAAAACCTTCAGTGACCTCCTCTAATAGGATATTCATCAAAAACCATGATTTGGGATGAAAATAAAAATGGAAAATGCATTCGCCCGGATCAACACACTGAAGTGCAGGGGTGTGTGTGTGTAAAAAGGGTAACTGACTTCTCATTATGACATAACCCAGGCATCTTAAGCAATCCTGAGTGTGTGGAGACATGATAACTCCCTGGGTGGGGATTGGGAGTTCAGGGGCAGGGACCGGGGGCCTGGTCTGGGCTACTGCTCGACCAGAAAACAGCCTGAAACAGGAAAGAGCACACACATATGCCACTAGGAATGTATGACGCAAACGCCAGCCTTGAAACAAAGAACAGGAAACGGCTCTGCTGGCTGAGCTGGAGAGAAAGCACAGAGCTCCACTGAGCCGGCCCTCCCTGACCCTATATTCATGAGCAGCTGGAGTTTTTAAAACAACAACAGGGGGTGGAGGTGTTTGTTCCAGGGGTGTGAACACCACCACCAGCCTTACAGGGACCTTCCCTATTTACAAATAGAAGCCACCGCAAACAGTAAATATCCCAAGTGAAGTGGGGAGCCCATCGTAATGAACACCAGCCTTCCCTTTTGTTCCTCTCCAGGAGCGAGGACCAAGGGGGGCCCAACTTCCCACTTTTATTATTATGGCCCCAAACAGGTTTGTTTGGGGACGACTGAGCCAAATCAGTGAAGAACACAGATTATAGATCCATCCCCAGCATTACTAGGTGCACAATGAGATCAGTTACTTATCACTTATCAAATCTTGTTCATTCATTCATTCATTCATTCATTCATGATTCTGAATTGCCAGAGCCCAAAAAGGTAGGAAGCTCAGAAGGACCCTAAATTTCACTATAATGATTGTCATATACACGGAGACCTGTGAATTCATTAGAAGAGATGTTATGTAATTTTGTTATGTGATGCTAAATGTATTACTGGAAAAATGGGCATGGTGGGAAGCTCAGAATTACCCTAAATTTCACTACAAGGATTGTCTCTCACACATGGATACCTGTGATTTCATTAGTAGATCTGTTATGCAATTTTGTTCCATGATACTAAATTTATTACTGGAAAAATGGGGATGAGGAAAATTCTTTTAACTATATAACTCTAACCTTCATTACCTTTTAAAACTCAAGTTATTCCTTTGCTACCTCTTAGAAATGTCTGGCTCTGCTTTCTTTAGACAGACATTTAGGAAGTCATGTGTAGAAACACAGCTAAAAGTTATTTTTTTAAAAATGGCATCATTGTGACCATAGTAACCAAAAACATTCATCCGGATTTAGAAACTTGCCAATGATAAATGAAGTAGATAGATTTCTATAAAGATAGCCATATTATTATTTTGCCATTTGCCTGAATATCTGGATTTTGTTAGTCTTTTACTGTGTGGGTTTTTTTTTTTTTTATACTTGTTTTCCTTTATGCATAGTCAAGTATACACAAACTGAGTTACACTATACATTTTCAGGGACCCAGATACAGAAGAACACATCTGATACACAAATATTTTATAGAATGATAACCTCCTGGTCTTGAAACTATAAACTCAGTAGTCACAAAGTTTAAGGGAATTAAAAAACCCTTCAGATTTTTACAACAGCTAAAGTCCAGTATTACTTATGTTCCCAGTATTCATCCCCAAAACCTGTCCCTCCAAAAACTAAAATAAAATACAGAACTTCCCCCTCCCCCCAAATAACCTAGGGAACTGAACTCTCCATACTTGAGGGATGTTACTGCTTTCAGACTAAAAACCCCCAAATCTTCCTTAGGGGTAGCCAAGTTATTAAATCCAGATGTTAACTCACCAAAATGCAAAACACTAACAACATGTCATAACTGCTTTGTGCTAAGAAATTTAGGAGCAGCAATTCTATTCATCTGATAATGCAAAAGATACTCAGCAACTAAATCAAGTGAAATCACAGTACCTCTTATCTATTTTTCATCAAGATCAAAAAAAAAAGGGGGGGGTATAGAATGGTGCAGACAAAAAATCTTTAGGCAAATAATGAATATACCCTAAAGTACAAGTGGAGAGCCCAAGGTAAAATCTGAATCCCTGACTATGGTATGGTAATGCTGTTCAATGCTCTAATTAGCCAATAAAGATTTTTTCCCAGTTGCCCTCCATGTGAGCACTTCTTCAAAAGCTAATTCTCTTTCTCATATTCCCCGGCTAATCACAGAATTTTTAGAAATGAAAGTGGCGATGGAAGAGAAATCCCGTTTTCCCAGGTCTATATAGTGCTGTGTGTGGGGGGTGCCCCTCTACAGGATCAGCAGACATCACGGCGTACAAGTTGATAACTGCACAGCAAGGATAACTCCATACACATGCAATGCACACAGCCATTGGGGGGGGGGGGGGGGGGAGAAAAGAGATGCATCTCCTAGGAAGAGCGGTGGGTCCCCCACGAGGAGCGTCCAGAAAGCACGAGGTGCAAAGGTAGGCACTGCGGCAGCTTCTCCACGCAGGACACCCTGCAAGCCCCACGGAAGCCAATCCCAAGATCACCTGGGTGCCGACACCCTTCCCGAGGGGTCGTGGGGTTGAGCCCCCCCTCTGTCTCCTCCTCCCCCCAGTTAGTCTACGGGAAAAGTGCTCCCA
>JAJPUD010007025.1:0-5000 GCA_023553655.1 Myrmecobius fasciatus
TTTGCGTTGGCATTTTGGGCTTCCAGAATATTCTTCCTCCTTACCTTGGGTTCGGGGTTCTGATATTGTCTTACCTCTATCCTAATTTGTTCCTTATTGACTATTAATGAGGTAAAGTAAGAACTGGAATAAATAAATCCTCCCAGAAGTCTGGGATTATTCTTCCACAAATGCATATTATTTGCAAAGGAAAACATACCCTAATGGCAAAGTAATATACTACTTTTAGTTGATTGTAAGTCTTTCCTTTTATGAAGTTATCATAAAGTTTTCCTTAGATAAACCTCTCTTAGACTCTGTTTCAAGGGTTAGTGTTCTTGTGCAGACCCAAAACTACCTTTACTTTGTACGTCTACTTTGTCTTCCATGTATCTCAAAAAGCAAGGTGGACACTTAATCAGCCATTGTCATTCTAGGGAAACACAGAGAAGCAATTGGTGGAAATAGATTTCAGCATCTTTCCAACAATGCAAAAATAATGCCATTGAAGAAATGCATGGTGAGGAAAAATGTCAACATATTAGATGATTATTGCATACAAAATTTGTGGGGAGAACAGGTGTGCTGGTCAAGAATCACAAATTTTAAATTCATGGATGGGATGCAATTGGGGAGACACAGAAAACAGGGACAAGTATTCAGTCATACGTTGTGGGAACTGTCGTTACATGGGAATGTTTTACTCTAGCTTTTAGGAACACATCTACACAATTAGGAAAGGTCAATGGGTGTCATATTTATCCCTGTATCTGTAATTTCAATCAATAAAAAGAATACTCAATCTGTTAATGTTTTTTTCATATATCCAAAAATGTACTTACATATTCTATTCATGCATGGCAATAGTATCCAAGAACTATATTCCTTTTCACTATTATTCATATGCACACCCACACTAATATAATGCTATAAAAAGAAAGCTGTTCATTTTTGGGTTTGAATTTTATTATTCTACTTACTACATATACCCCCTTAAACTTTAATTTTAACTTGAAAATAGTTTCTCTTTTTAAAATAGAGGATATAGTGAATTACATTATATTGGAAGTGCTTTCAACTAGACAAAAACTGCCCTTTATCCTGCAGGTGCTGGGAGCCACTCAGAGCAAGCCAAGGAAAGGAGCGTTAGTCAACAAACAAAAAAAACTTCATAGTGAGCAAAATGCTTCCAAGTAGAAGTCTCACTTCCTGATAAGGAGGGCTTATTATGCTGGGGCAAAGACAGAGAGGATACATACATGTAAAATATATATCACAACTTGACTAAACCACAATATAGTCATTTTTAGGTTGTGAGTATCAGTTTCCATTGCAGATTCGTTTGTGGATAATGTAAGCATCCCTGGGTCCTGTAGAATATCTAGATATTTTGTTTCAAGTTTTATAGGTACTTGAACATTGTAATTGTTCAGTGGGTTACAAAATCAGAGTTAGCATGATGGATATAAGAGTGCAGTACTGGATTTGGTTCACTTGGCAGTTAGATGAAACAGGATTTGTGAACATGTCAAGAGATGTGATAGATCACTTGCTTCTGCCTCTCATATCTGTGAAATAGGGAAAATGACAAAAAAAACCCTAAAATTATAAATCTCACTGTGAACACCTAATACTGGTAAAAGCCATATACTTTGCCAAGTGGTAAGATCATCAAAAGTGCAAAGGATTGCTACTATGCCCAATTCAGGACCCAATCTTTTTCATTGGCCATAGCTATGAGAAACAGAGCATCTCTGAATATCTTGGTAGCTATCACTCTTCAGATGTTATGAAATCACAATGAGCCAGTGTTGTCAATGTCTTGACTGCTACTACCAAGCTTCATGACCTAGGATAGTCTCCAAACCTCATTTTATCTACCCGCAAAACAAAGGTGTTGAGAATGATTAGCTTTCATTCTCCTTTAAGCTCTAAAAGCTTTTGGTATACTTAAAACTACATTTTTAAAGAACATTTTGTTATTCAGTCTTTTTAAAATTTGTTTCTGATTATCTATAATAGATTTAGAATTTCCTGGGCAAAAATGAGGAAAGTTGAACTGAAAGTCCTCTATAAACTCTTGGATTTCCAGAGTAAATGTGTCAATCTGACTGGGTAGCGATTGCAAGAACCATACCACAGCCCAATAGTTTCAATACAGTAGATACAGTTCCAAATTCCATATTAGTTATCTGCTTTTGCTTGACATGAACCAGACTATGTATTAATTCCAAGATAGTCTTGCAGCAGCTGTTGTTTGCTAGCAGCTCACGGTTTTGCGACATCATTGGAATTTGTGCTTCAGCAGTTCCAGAATGTTGCTCCTGAGTAGTCTGATTAGAGTTGGGCTACTTCAATTCACCAAATAGCAGTGTTTAGGTATCCCACCGTCATTCACTGACTGCCAGTTTCAAGTCCAGTGAATCTATTTTGTAGCTAACAGCACTTAATTGCCAAAATACTATCTTAAGTCCTTATTCCTTTCAGTGGTAAACATTTTATCTGCTGTTTTTTCCTAACCTATTTGATATTTGCTTATTTTTTCCCAACCTTCATATCGTTTTCCTCCCTTGAAATTTCAAGTTCTCTAAACTAATTTTTTATTATTCCCTAATTTATATCCTGTTCTAAGGAGGATATGTTTTGTTTTGTTTTATTTTTTTTTATTCCTGACAAAAGGTGCTTTTTTTTAGACTGCATATTTTCTTCACTATGGTGGTCTTTATAATAGTTGAATTTACACTTTAAAAAAAAATAGCACAACAGGCTTAGGTAGGGGGCGCAGTGGATAGAGCTGTAGCCCTGAAGTCATGAGGACCTGAGTTCAAATATGACCTCAGAAAATTAATCCTTCCTAGCTGTGTGACCCTAGGCAAATCACTTAATCCCAATTGCCTTAGCAAAAAATAAATAAATAAGTGTATGTGTGTGTGTATCACAACCTTAACAGATGAAAGAAATCTGAGATTAAGCATTCTGATTCAACATAGATTTATTAACGAGACCTACTATGTACATTGTGCTGTGATAGGAATATGGTAATAGTAATACCATTTCTAACTTCAGAAAACTTGCTCCCCACAGGGAGGAATATGATATATGCAACGCATTTCAGGTGAAAGAATGTAGCACTTGGAGTTAAAATAACCAGAATATAGTTCTAGTTCTCACAATTAATAGAGTTTTGAGAACCAGGTTGTCTTGCTGAATTTCCATGAATCTCAGTTTCCTCATCAAAAAATCAAAGGTAAGAACACATATTAATTTTGTAGATAGGTTTACCAGAGTTTCCTCAAAACCAATTTTATATATATATATATATACACACATATATGTGTGTGTGTGTGTAATATGTATTCATATATATATGATATATATATATCTTAGATTTCACATTGTAATCAGAAAAATTCTCTCCTGTTTAACTATTTCTTGTATTGTTTTATTTTATGCAAAAATGACCATTTTATGATCAAAACAGGTCATTTTATCTAGTGTGATTATATCATTATTTGCTCAAAAACTCACCCTCTCTATCTTACTGAAAAAGCATCCTTTCTTCTTTACACATTCCTGTTGTGGCCTCTTATATTTAGGGTGTATATCTATATAGAGAGTGATCTAAGTTGAATTTCTCCTGGATTGCTTCTTAATTTTTCTGAACACCTTCATTTTCCCCTATATTATATTATTAATGTTCTTGGTCTTTTTGAACATTTATAAGAGATTCATTTGCTTTATATTCTTACCTACTAAATATGTTCCTTAAACAACTCTTTAAATTTTCTAACCCATGCCAAATTATTTTGATAATTATTGCTTTGTAGTATATCATATTAAGATTTTTGTTATTTTTCCTTTTTCCAAATTTCATAGCCCTTTCTTTGAAAATCTTAAACTTTTCTTTCATCAAGTGAACATTATTTTATCTGTTTTCATGCAATTATTCTCTGATAGGTCAATTTATAGTAGATTGATATAGTGTTATTTTATTCTATTATTTTTATCTAACCATGAATAATGAATTATTTTTCTATTGTCTTTTTTTTGCAAAGAGGTTTTATAGATTTGTTATAATGAATTATATTTGTGTCTTGGTAAATGGACACCAAGATATTTTTTTCAGTAGTTATTTAAGATGATTTATTTATTGTTAATTTTGACTTGCAGGGTGATGATTTAATAAAAAAAAAGAATGTTAATTTTTGTGGGTTTGTTTTATATTCTATTACTTAATTGAAAAAATTAATAGCATCAATAATGTTTAGTTGCATTTCTGAGCACTGGAGGTTTTGAAGCAAGGGTATGATATCTCATACCAAACTATTAAGGCATTTTATTTTTTGTGGTTTTTCCCATCTGCTCTGTGAGCACATCAAAAGTTTTGCAATTATAAACATCTAGATTTAGGGCAATATCTTGAGCAGATTTGAGGGCCCAAATAAGTCTAAACCACTGAGTATTTTTTAAGAATCAACTATGTTCAAAGAATTGTAATGATCACTGGATATATTAATAAGAAATGAAATTTTTTTTCTGACCTAATGGTGTTTGCATTACATTGGAAGATTGAATCTGAGAAGTAGCACATGCATTCATAACAATTTCAAGAGTAAAGAAGGGAAGAAAACTAGTATTGGAAAGAATTATGAAAAGCTCCCGGTAGAAAATAACATACAAAACAATCTTGAAAGTATCCAGAAATTCTAAGAGCTAAGAGTGAAGAGAGAGGGAATTCTAGGATGGTGTTAGCCTTTATAAATGCAAGGGAAAAGGAATTGGAATAATAAATGGAATATAACAAACAGAAGAGTTTGTTTGCAATAAAAGTGTATAGAGGAAAGATATATTTAAAAAAAGACTGAAAAGATAGTTGTCAGATTATTAATGACTTTAACTTCCAATGTGAAGAATTTAAACCTATAGACAGGAGAAGATGGGAAGTATATAGATTGCCTATCTTAAGTTTATGTGTATCATAGATATTTGACATGAAAAAAATGGATTGGAGGATATCAAGC
>JAJPUD010007025.1:10000-17407 GCA_023553655.1 Myrmecobius fasciatus
GTTCTTGTTTTAAAATTGTAGAAATAGCTGAAATCACTTTAGCTCTAGTGCATAATTCTAATTTGAAAATATTTGAGTTGTTGAGAGGATTAAAGAAAGAATCTTGCCCTTCGTTTTATTGATCACATGATTCAGATAGGACCTTAAAATTATTTGTAGGTCAAAATCTTTTTAAAATTACAAATTAATTGATCTCATGAACAAAGAATTCATCATCAGTTTCCAATAACAGGAAAATGAGTACAAATATGGATTCAGACATTTATTAGCTATTTGTTTCTAGGTTAGACGCTTAAGTCTGTTTTTTCTACAGTTTTCCCATTTGTAAAGTGAGTTGAAGAAGAAAATAGCAAATCACTTCAATATCTTTGCCAAGAAAATTCCAAAAAAAAAAAAAGAGAGTTGGAGAGGAATGAAAATGACAAAAAAATACTAATAAAGGAAGGCAATGGGAGAATTTGATATTTTATTTTATAAAAGGAAGAAAGAGGAGATGGAAGGAGGGTCATCAAGTCAATCAAAGCTTAATTTAGCAGCTCAGTGGGGACTTTAGAAGTCATGAGCTTGTCCTGTGAAGTGCATGCAAGGCAACAGGTATAAAGTAGAGATAAGTGGGGAAAGTCCCTTTATGTTATCTAGGTTAGTCCTTGGGTAGCTCCTTATACCAAGATTAGACTCTGAACTTTACCTTTTTGATAGAACCTACTAACTAGAGTTAACATTTCAGTATCAGAGCCTCCAAAAATTATTCAATCATTTCAAGGTAATTATGAGGCAAAAAGTCTAGTTTTTCCGAATTGATATTTTTTTCCTAATTCATCTTCATTTTTCCTAAGCCTCTTGACATGTTAGGTATTAGTCTTCTCTAGAATTTTAGTCACTAATGAAACCACATGTTGAATCATAAAGGGAACCTTTCATTTCTTGGGTCAGAGTGAAGTAATAAATGATCTGCAAATAAGCACTAAGCTGTCAGAGCTACTCTTTGATAAAGACATCCATTTGGATTGGTTTGTTTTCATATTTTGGATTTTTGTTTAGCAAAAATGTTTGAAGCAAGTCAGAGGTAATAAATTTCTTTGGAGATAAGTAGCTTCTAATGAATTTATGGAATAATAGTTTTGACCACATTTTCCCCTTTTTTTCAGAGTGAAACAGGGTCCTGTCAACCTGGCTGAGGAAATCCTAAGGAATCCTTTATATAGTTTGAGTAGAGACAGGGAGGAAGCAGAATACAATAGGAAATGTAGAATTGCTCTATCTCATAACAGACAGATGTTATAGATTGACTGAAAGTTATAGAGAAGAAAAAACAATTTGTTAAATATAATGATTGAGTGGAAAATATAAATGATCACCAAAAGTATATTACTACTATAATGAAAAATATTCAATGTTGATATTAGAGGTACTGTCTGTGAAAATTAATTTACTGCAAATGTTTGTTTCCAGATGACATTGTGCTAATTGCATCGAGCCTTAAAACTTTTCTATTACCGGAACTCATTCAAAGGAATTTGACCTATCTACATGAAAAAGATCAAATGCCTGAGACTATTGTTCAGAGATTGTTGTTCCTCCTTCATTTTGGAAGAACATCAGTGACTTTACAGATAAGTCTTTTCTTTTAATTTTATTTTATTCTGAACTTAAGAAATAGAACAACCATTTCCAAAACATAGTAGAATAAGGGGTAAATGATTGTACATGAAACTGCAATTTTATTATTCACAACCTGCTATTTCTTTTAAATATATGGTAAATTAATCACTTAACATTTTTTTTTTATTTTCTTCCCCCTGCCCAGAGATGGTTAGCATTAAATGCAAGCATGTGTGAGTATGTGCAGGTGTGTGGATTTATAGATGCATATACGTATGTATGTGTGTATGTGTACACACACATATACAAATGTAAAACCATTCTATACAGACTTTTATTCATTTGTTCTTTTTCTGGATGTCATTAGTCTTTCTTCATATAACTTTTGTGCTTATTTCGAGTATTTGTAAAAGTAAAAATGGTTTATTCACTTAAAGTTGTTCTTAAAATATTATTGTTCTAGTGGTATGTAATATTGTCTTGACTCTGCTCATTCCATTCTTCATTATTTTGTGACCCATGTATTTTCTTTATCATTGAGCTCATCATATCTTATAGTTCAGTTGTGTTCCATCACTATCTTATACCACAGCTTGTGTTCAGCCATTCCTTAATTGATGGATATATCTATAATTTCTAGTTCTTTGCTACCACAAAGAGAGTTACTATAAATATTTCAAATGGTATGGACTTATTTCCTTTTTCCTAGTCATTTTAGGAAATAGATCTAATTTTATTTTGGGGTCAAAGGTATAAGTGGTTTAATAACTATTTAGGCATAATTCCAGACTGCTCTCCAACATGGCTGGATCAGTTCACAATTCCACCAAAAGTGAGATATCTTAAGCCATTTACCAAAGTAAGATTGAAATGAATATATGGCCTAGATTTAAAGAGAGAAATTAGAAGAAAAATTGGAGAACATATAACATATTGCCTATCAGGATTATGAAGATGTCAATAATTTATGAATAAGAGAGAAAAAGAGTGAGTTATGCATAATTTCTATTATATATTTTTTGTCTGAAAAAAATTTAAAAATGAGGGAAATTTTTATATAGACAGTTTTTCAGATGAAACTCCCATATCACAAAAACATTTGTCAAATAGAATTCTGTCTGTATCTGTAAGAAAATGAATCCTTCACTAATTGGTAAATGACTAAAGTATAAAAATAAGTTGTTCTCTGATGAAGAAATTAAAACAATTTTCTAAACCTTTTGGGGAAAATGGCCTAAATCATCATTGTTTAAAGAAATGCAAATAAAAATAACCTGGAGATATCATTTTACACATATCAAATTGGCTAAAATGATTAATGAAGAAAATGACAATGTTAGAAGGGACATAGGTTATGTCTTGACATTCATTGCAAATTGAATTTAACTGAGATTGTCAGTTTTGCTCTCCCTGAATCATTGAAGTCCAATGGCAGGACAAAAGTCAAAAGAACTGATGATGGGCCATAACACAGTGAATAACCTTGACATCTTTTATATCTGACAAAGTGCTAAGCACATCACAGCACCTGCTTCAAGTGCCTTCATGGCTATTGGAACAAATGTCATCTATCCATTTTATTGGGGCAGATTTTCTCATGCTTGGTGTAGATATCCCCCTAAGTCATGAACAGGTTTGAAGCTTATTGGTTTCCCTCAACCTGGTATAGGGCATTTACTGAGGCATTTTACCAGGGTATGGCCACTGTGCATTAAACAGCTTTTTGCACTCAGGTGACAATGGACACCAAAAATGGTTGAGCAGCCTTGAAAAGTTTTCAGCAAGCCCTTACACCAAAGTGCTGGTCTTCCCTGAACACCCTATACACCCTAAGAATTTGTCCAAAATATGTATGTCTGGATCAGATAATATAGATAGAATGAATAAATCTGGACTGAAAAGACAAGAAATATAGGCTGAATTGCTTTTGAGAGATTATCGGGCACTTTTATTGACATTAAGTTTCCTGCAACATGAAAGACCTACCATTTCAGTGTAACAGTCCTGTCAAGAGATGGACTGACTACTTTATGAGAAAAACTGAAACCTAAAAATTATATTCCTTCCCAGAACAAGAAAGAAGTTTTTTCTTGTGCCAATTGGGACAAAAGGATAGACTTTTCCAGGACTGCAGACACTTTAAAAAACTCTAGAGGACTAGTATAGCAAAGAAATTATTTGGCAGATAGTGGAAGCAGCAATAATAGTTGTGAAATCAACAACATGAGCAGAAAGAGAACTCTTCCTAAATATTGGACCAAATTTTGTAAATGCTGGAGCCTCTTCCATATTCCAGGCTCACATGTCCATTTAATAGTAGGATGTTGCAGATATTAACGTAATTCCAGCTCCTTGGAAAAACTGTTGGGAAAGAAGTTGAATCTACTGTTTGCATTGGGCAGTAAGCTTAACTACTAAGGACTTTTTTTGTTTCTGAAATGTTTTGCTTACATGGTATTTATATTTTTAGCAGGACTTTGCTAGATAAAAATGAGAAAATTTTAACTACATTCTGAATTTGTATTTTAGCTATAGAATGTAAAAGAAAGAAGGGAAAACTGTAAAACTGATTAAATTCAACTGAGTGGGAGATCATCCTCCCAGTTTGGTAATCACCAGATTGCCTAGGGGCTCAGAACATTTTATGAATTCTATCTGTAATTTTTATTTTTAAGTTTTTTCCCCTTTTGCTGAGAACAGAAGCTCCATGGAAATGGAAATAGGTGCTTTCCTTCTATAATTTTTAACATATTAATTTCATATCTTCCAGCAAATGAGGTGTGCTGTAGCAAAAGACATATTTTTTTCCTCTCCTACCTAAAAAAGGGGGAAAAAAGCCTGCTCTGAAACTACCATGTTGTTAATTCAGGACAGGATAGGGAGAGAGAAGTGTTCAGAGTTTTCTTAACAATGATATTGGAGTGGTTTGCCATATGTTTCTCTACTGCAAAGCTTCTTAAACTGTGGGAGAAAACCCCCTATGGGGTCACGTAATTGAATGTGGGAGTCATGAAAAATTTGGCAACAATAAAAGTCATGAAATGTTCTACCAAGATATAATTATTTATATAAAAAGAAGCAAATCCAACCATTTCTTTATAAAATTTTGCTTTTTTGATAAATTATATAGTTAAATGTATACTGTAATGGTTTTAAAATAAATATCCTTATTATTTATTAATTATCATATGAATCAAGTGTTTTCTCTATATGCCTGTTCCGTATTACCTATATACCCATTATCATGTGAAACTTTGTCTAAAAAAGAGTTGCAAATGGAAAAAGCTCAAAATATCCTGATCTAGTGGATAACATTTATCAGAATTCTACATTATGAACTTGCCCATCTTGGGTAACCCTGAATGACATAGCTCATAGTTTCAATGGGAATAGTGATGGATAATTATTTTTAATAATATTATTTATGCTTCTGTTGTTACATAATTGTTACATATATCGCCAATCAGTTAATCTGTGTTATGGCTGAATATTTTCATTGTATTGCCTTTATTGGTTATAAATATTGTTTTGATTTTTCTTTTTTTAAAAATCTCTGTCTTACTACTTAGGAGTATCTGTGTATTAATAATACAAGATAAGTTTTTGCAAAGTCATCATAGTTGCTTTGAAAATGACCCAAATTGGGGCTAGCTAGGTGGTGCCAGTAGATAGATCACCAGCCCTGAAATTAGGAGGATCTGAGTTCAGATCTGGTCTTATAACACTTCCTAGCTGTGTGACCCTGGGCAAGTTACTTAACTCTAATTGCCTCAGGGGAAAAAAGATGCAAATTTATAATATTATAATTTGTCAAACCTGCCTTTTCCATCATCCTATTAATATTTTCTATATATTTATTCATTTTTTAATTCACCTGATTTTTACCTCCCAATGTATTATGATTTTGTATCAGATTTTCAGTTAATTTTAAATATTATTAATCTATTTAGTTCATTGATATTTCACATCAACATTGGTTCTCTGATAACCTTGAGCATAATGTAGTTTCTGTTTTTTCTCTTAATAGTTTTTATTTTGTTATTTCTACTATGTTAAATATAATTTCATTAAAAAACTCAGATGATATTTAGTAAATTTTGTTCTAGCCTTTGTCTTTTATATATCTTCAAATTTCTGTATTATTATATTTCTGAATTGTTATGTGATGCATTCTATAACTTACTGTTCTATTTCATGGATTATTCTAGTTATAATTTATTAAGATATTTCATTCAATATATTGACTTCTGAATTAATCAATACTAAATACCCACTGATAACAGTAGCAGATTGTTTTATTTAAAGTTTCTCCCTAATCTAGTTTCTCTTAAGTAGACCTACTTCTGTGCATCTTTTATGTAGCCCTTATTTAGATCTCCTGAATTATATTTTTAAACACACACACACACACACACACACACACATATATCTATATGCATGTGCTTATATTGTAAATTTACTTCCCTTGATTAATCCAGATAAGTAGATAGTACATAATCCTTTCTCTAATTCTACTTTGTTCAAATGAGCTTCATCAGTGGCCTGATTCCTAAAAATTATAGTTGCTTCCTTTCTCTTTCTCTTCTAGGATATTTCTATTTGAACTTTTGGAAATCAAGCCATATAATCTTCTTTTCCCTTCTCTCTCCTTTTTTGCCTCCTTTTTTCTTTCTTAAACAATTAATGTAATGGTCTTTTTTTTTTTAATCATTTTGTAACTCTTTGTTTACTTAGTTTTCAAAGATTCATTTTTTTTTCTTAAAAGGGGAAATAGAAGTCTGTGATCCTGTTGAAAATACATCTTTTTCTTTTAACAAACAGTCATAGGATCATAGATTTAGAAGTGTAAATGATCTTAGCAATTATTTCTTGTAAAGTTAGAGATCATTAAAATATTTTTATATAGACATCATGTATACAGATTTTAAAAGTTGCTTCTGTGATGATGATGATAGTGTGATAGGAAAAAAAAATCAATGATTCATTGAATAAGAAAATATCTACAAATGTGCTTTTGTTTTTATGTTTTCTGATATTTTTGTAAAAGGCTTTTTGGTTTATATGTCATATTTTGAAATATGATTTGAGAAAATTGTGTATGAGATCATCATACAATTGCTTTCATTCAAAATCTTTGAATACCAAACAGAATGTTGGAATTGTCTCCCAAGCTAGGAGTCTTTTCTTGAATGTCTTTGATATTTTGCCATCACCTGAATTTGACCCTGATATTTTGAAGTGTATACTAATTTCAATCAAGTTATGAAAAGTTTTCTAGCAGCCAGGAAATACTTTAAGTAGAAGCCAAGACAGGATTTTTGGCCTTTTAGTTAAAATCCTTATCAAATGGACATGGCTCTCTTCAACAATGAAATGTTTCAAACCACCTCCAATTGTTCACTGAAGAAAGCCATATACACCCAGAGAGAGGGATGTGAAATGTGGACCACAACATAACCTTCTCATACTCCTTGATTGATGTTTGCTTACATTGTGTTTCCTTTATCTGATATATCGTTTGTGTAGATAAGATTTTTCTTGTACAACAATGATAAGTTTGGAAATATGTATACATATATTCGATTTGCCAATATTTTAACATAATTAACATGTAGTGGATATCCTGCCATCTAGGGGAGGGGTGGGGAGTTGGGGGGAAAATTTGTAATGGAAAGCTATGTAAGGGTTATTGTTGAAGAATTACCCACACATATGTTATGCAAATAAAATAAAATAAAAAATTAAATTAAATAAAATTTTAAAAAAATAAAATAAAATCCTTATCAAAGAAAAAAAATAATATCA
>JAJPUD010007025.1:35905-49589 GCA_023553655.1 Myrmecobius fasciatus
TCTCCCTCCCCTCTTTCTCTCAATTATATTAGGTTTTCTTTGCCTCTTCAAGTGATTTTACCTTGTTTTTAACCTCCTTTTTTTTTAGATCTTATTTTACCACTTTTTCCCTCTTTTCCCCAGTATGACAACATTTTCCCCTCTAGTTCTCTTTTTCATATTATCAAAGTAATATCCAGTTAATTATACCCCCAAACTTTGAGTATCCTCCTAGTAGAAATAAAGTTCTCAAGAGACCTTTCCTTTTTACCTTTTTTTGCATCTCTTGAGTTCTTTGTTTGGGTGTCGAATTTTTTGTTCAGATCCAGTCTTTTCATTAGAAATAGGTGAAATTCACCTATATCATTGAATGAGCATCTTCTTCCCTGGAGGATAATGCTCATTCTAGCTGGATAGGATATTCTTGGCTGTAATCCAAGTTCCTTTGCCCTTCGGAATATCTGGTTCCAGGCCCTTCGATACTTCAGTGTGGAAGCTGACAAATCCTGTGTGATTCTAATTATTGAACCTCGGTATTTGAATTGTTTCTTTCTAGCTGTTAGCAGAATCTGTTCCTTGGCGCTATAGTCCTGAAATTTAGCCACGATATTCCTTGGGGTCTTAATTTTGGGTTCTCTTTCAGGAGGTGATCGGTGAATTCTTTCAATGGTGATTTTGCCCTTTGATTCTACAATCTCAGGGCAGTTTTCTTTCAGGATTTCCTGGAAGATAGTGTTTAGATTCTTTTTTTCATCATGGCTTTCAGGAAGTGCAATAATTCTTAGATTGTCTCTCCTAGATCTATTTTCCAAGTCAGTTGTTTTTCCTATGAGATATTTCATATTTTCTTCTAATTTTTCATTTTTTTGTTTTTGTTTGACTGATTCTTCAAGTCTTAGTGAGTCATTCACTTGCATTTGTTCAATTCTTATTTTTAAAGTGTTGTTTTCTTCAATTACCTTTTTAAGCTCCTTTTGTAACTGGCCAGTTTGTTCATTGTGCTCTTTTTCCACTTCACTAATTTTATTTTTTAATAAATTGGTGTCTTTTTCATATTTCTTTTGCAGGGCATCATATCCTTCTTGAAAGATACTGTATCCTTCTTGCACTGATTTCAGTTTATTTTCCCATTTATCCTCCAGCTCTCTTTTGAGGTTCTTTATGCAGTCTTCCAGAAAGGCCTTTTGAAAAGGGGACCAGTGATGGTCCTGGCTGATGTTCTCTGGATTTTTGTCTAAAGGAACCTCTGGCTCTGGGGTCGTTTCTTTGCCTTGATAAAAGCTGTCTATGGTGAGAGCTCTCTTTTGCTTCTTCATCATATTTTTTTTAGACAGTGTGGATATCTCTTTAAGGTAGGGGAAAAAAAAAAAAAGTCGGCTGCAAAAAGCTTTGCCCTGGGGCACTTCGGCTAGTTGACTTAAGGTGCTGGGCCGGTGGGGGCTAGGACTAAGTCCGAATTACTCCTTAAACAAGGCAAGTCTGCCAGAACACCTGCCCCCAATCAGGGCAGAGTGTCCCGAGTGCCTCAGGTAAACTCCAGGTGTTTGGAATTTGGAGTTTGGAGTTTGGAATTACTGCCAGGATGAGCTGAGCTGAGTCCCACCCTCACTTCCGGCTGCACAGTTGTCGTCTATTTATCTCTCTGTCCGAGTCCGACTAACCTCATATGAAGTTATCCAGAGAGCTGTGCCCAAATATTTCTGGGTTCGTTGACTTGAAGATCAGTTCAGAGGCTTATTTTATTGTTGATTTGGGAGAACATCGGAGGAGAGGCAGAAAGTCACTTTTTCACTCTGCCATCTTGGCTCCGCCCCCCTCCACTTCTCTCTTTTCAAAGTGCTCGCAAATACATTACGACAATTCTCTCTCTCTCTCCTTGGCTTCCTCATAGCCAGATTCCCCAAGGAGTCTTGGGATCCCTCCTAGAAATGTAGGAAAGAATCGAGTTAAGTAAATAAAAAAGCCAGGGGAGAAAACTTCCAGTCATGAAATGCAGCCAGTCCACCAGTTTAGGGTATGCTTACAACACAGAAGTTTGCCCGGCTTGGTAAGTGACAAGGATGGAGAGTAGTGGGACGTGTGGGCATTGGCTTTCTGGTGAGCTTGGTGGGCATCTCCAAGCCCAAGCCAGGGAGAAGGAAGAAATGTTTGAAGAAGCCACTGAAGCACAGCTAACAATGTGGAAATGCTACAGCTTGCTGGGAAACAAGACCAGCAGACAGACTAGCCTGCTGTGCAGCAATGAGAACTTGGGCAGCTCTTCCTCAGTGAAGGAACCAGGCAAGCTGTGAGGCTGAGAGGCCAAGTGCAGACAGTGTCCAACTCTTCAAACAGCAGCTGTGGCCTAGCTGCAGAATTAAAATAGCACATCCCTTTGCATCTGAAATATAGAGATGAGAGAGAACGAAGGAGATGTACTATTAGTAAAGCAGAGAGCACACCGGTCTGCAAAGACCTAGGTTCAAATTCTGACTCCATTAAGACGTGGGGTAGTGAAAACAGTATTTCATTCGGAATCAAAAACATGAAGTCAAATGCTGAACCTTGGTGGCTTTGGAAATGGCATTTAAATCCCAATTCCTTCAACTAGTCCATAAATATATCATGGGATTTTACCAAATTAGTTATGACTATCAGAAACACTATTCATAGAATTCCATTGAACTGCAATTTAGAAGCCCATCAGAAAAGGGGGGTTGAGTATAGTTTGGTATAATTGCTTTATTTTTTTAACTATAAATTTATAACAACTTTCAAGAGTTTAAATTTGTAATGGCTTTCCAAATTTTTGCCTTTTTAATGGGTGCTGGGGAGCATAAAAAGAAACAAACTTAAAACTAAAAATTAAAGGAAAAAATATTTAAAAATAAAATTACAATAAAAGAAGAATTGCATTATCCAGATGTTTAAATATCATAATTTCCTGTTGATATTACAACCCTAATCCCAACCTACTTTTGTAATCAATTAAGTTATCAATGCACAAGAATGATTAGATCTTAAGGGAATGTATATGAGCTCTGAGTTACTTTTACTTCATAAAGTAGTCCTAAACCTTCTAATTATTTGTAAAAAAAAAATTGTAAAAATCCATATGAAGGTAATTTTCATAAAGTTTTGGACTTTTTTTGGAAATTCATTTTTTTCCTTCTTTTTGAAAAATAGAAAATATGTACCCAAGTCTAATCATTTGTCATTTCTTCCATTTTCACTGATTTCTCCAAAATGGCTAATTTATAAAAGCCTTCATTTTGTGGCTATAGTTTTCACTTGTATGTTTCTTTGTTTTGAAGGACCTTCCTATATATATATATATATATATATATATGTGTGTGTGTGTGTGTGTGTATATATATAATATGTGTGTATATGTATATATAATATATATGTGTGTATGTATATATAATATATATGTGTGTGTATGTATATATAATATATATGTGTGTATATGTACATATAATATATATGTGTGTATATGTGTATATGTATATATGTGTGTATATGTATATGTGTATATAATATATATATATGTGTGTGTTTATAATATGTGTGTATATATGTATATAATATATGTGTGTATATAATATATATATGTATGTATTTATGTATATATAAGTATATATATATATGTGTGTGTATATGTATATATAAGTATATATACATACATACGTGTGTGTGTGTATCCTTACATATTTTAGGATTAACTACCCACTTAAATATTTTTATTTTACACTTTCTATTCTGATCAGCATGATACCCATGATGGGGGAAATTTCTACTTTCTAGCTTAATGTAATAATTCTTCAGGGAATTTCAACCTCGTTAGGACCCTCATTCAGCTTATAAAAGCCTAGTCCCTGAATAGATTGTAATGGCATTTTTTCCTCAAGTCTTACATGCCTCTGATGTCCTATTGCATTTGATCTTGTTCTTGATAAAAGGTCAAAAATAGGATGCCAGGTTTTATGATTGTATTCTTCCTTAATATACTGAAGTATCTCAGGATAGGGATCAAGGAAATTTACCCATAAAATGTCCCTTTTCAATGAGAATCTAGAAGTATCAGATTGTCAGTATAAAGTAGGAAATGGAAATGAGAGAAAGCTGAGCTTACAGACCAGAGGCAAAACTGTGACTTTTAGGTCAGAAGAAGTTGGTACAGTCCAGCAGACAGAATTGACAGTCCAGCAAACACATGTGACTTTTAAAAGAATACCAATCAGAAAATAGAGAGGGGTTGATTTAGGTAAAGGGTTCACAATTTTTTTGTAATTTCCTCTGGTCATATGTATATATTTTTATTCTTTGACATACAGAGTCAGATTCACCTTCTAGTTTCCCCAAAATTGATGATATCAGGATGACTCCTCCAACTGGATACATTGCATTCTAATCAAATGGGTTATTTCTCAGCACCAAGGAACACTGTTCCTTCTCTGAGGGCGTTTCCTTTATTTTATACTTTGTTCGTATTGGTTAGGCTACTAGTTGTGTCTATTTCTGACTCTGAGGTTTTCTTGGCAAAGTTACTGGGGTGGCTTACTATTTTCTTCTTCACAATGTTTTCCCCCCCAGATATATTCCTCAAACTCTCCAACCTTCACTTAACTGAATACTGGAAATAGCGCTAGTAGCTTCAGGATATGGGATCATATATGCGGAAGTGAATTAGACATTATAATATCTTTATAGGTTAAAAAATGTAAAGCTTCAGAAATGTTCAATGCTAGGTGCAATGACAAAATCAGTTGAAGAAATTAAATGTTCTTTTTTCTGAAATTGCCCATGGTTACATGGTAAAGTCAAATTTTGAACTATCAGTAATTTTATGGCAAAATACTCATCTATTACTGAACAGGTTTGTAGAAATAGGGAAAATTAATTTGATTCACATTTGTGTTATCTGTAGAGGACTATGGAAAGGATTAGATAAGTCACTGTTTGCTTATTAGTTTGGCAAGAGTATCTTAATTCAAAACTGACTCTTTCTTGTTAGAGAGGATCTACTATGATTGACACTAAGTGCCACGAGTGCTTAGGTATTAGAAATTATGACATTTTTGGTGAAAGAAACAAGATAGTAAATCCTAGAATCTAGTACTTGTAAACCAGAACTTGATTAAAACTAGAAATTGAGCCTTCAAGATGTAGATATTTTGATTTTTTTATTTTTATTTTCCTCTTTCACTAGTTGCAGAGTCAGATGTAGAAGACAGCCTGTGTTTTCACATCTTTCTTCTCGCTCATCTCTTCTTACCTTGAAGTTAGGAAAGAAAGATCTCTTGCGTTTGCCTTCTCTATATTGACTAACTCTTCCTTTAAAACAGGGCAGGGGAATAGAGCTCCCCTCTTGTGCTTGATGTCTCTTCCTGGTGATTAAATGGGCCCTTTATCCCTCTAAAGTCACTGTATACTAGTATTCATTTGATATGGGAATAGTTGTGTTTATTTTTGTTAGGATTATTAACACATACTCTCAAAAGTAGGAGTAATTTCAGATTATTTTCAAAAAATTAACTAAATATTTCCTTAATACTGCATGTTTTGGATGTGTATTTATAATGGATTTTATATTCATCATTGAGCTACAATGTACTCTAGCCTCATGGTTGATGCCCATCTTCATAGATCTATGACAACCTTATAAGACTTAGGCTAGAATATGGGATTGCTGTCCACATACACCTAAACATGTATTTTTCAAACAGTATTTCAAAGTTCAAAATAACAACTCACACTTATAAATAACAGGTCTTACTGCAAGGGAGAACCCTCCTGGCAAATGCCCCAGGCTTCTGATGATCATCATTCTCATGGTACAACACTTCCCTTAGGCCATCTAGGTTGACATCTGTATGTGAAATAAAGGACTTGTATTTATGAGTAAAAAGAAGCACTAGTTTATATATGGAATTCCCATACGAGGTCACAAATTTAACGTTGCCCATGGGTTAATTCTCAACGCTAGTGCTTCTGAAGAAACTTTAACTTTTGACCAGAAAGAAAGAATCTAGGATCATTTCACCTACAGAATTTTTTAAAAATCCACCTCCATGTACTTTGCAAAACCATCACATGTTAATTACAATTTCAAACAAATACTACATGGCATCACTTATCATGTACAATGGTTATGTCATTGAAATAATCTGAATTTATTATTGTTTTTACCACTCTTCCCCATTCTATTTATGTGGGGCTATAGGCTTGTATCAACGTGTGTTGTGCTTCTCACTCTACCCAATGAAGAGTTTGTTGTTTTTCATCATAAAGATGTATAATGGAACCTGGAATGGAACACAGTGAAATACTTGAAATTAGGAAGGCTATCTTTCCCCAGCTTTTGATTGTTATACAAAGATATTCATTATTCTTGGATGGATTTTTTTATTCCTTCTTGGTACAAAAGCAAGTTATAAAAATGTGATAAATTTTAACTTTTTCCCAAAAATGAATTTTTAAAAAGTGTCATATTTAATATGAAGAGAATGAATAAATATTTATATAGTATCTGTGATATGTCAGACACTATATACTTCTCATTTCATTCTCACAACAACTCTCTGAGGTAGATGTTATTTTCTTTATTTTAGAGTTGAGGAAACTGAGTCAGAGGTTGTGATTTTATCAGGTTCCTATACCTACTGAAGTGTCTGAGGTTGAACTTGAATACCGGTCTTCCTGAATGCAGATTCAGCCCTCTATTCAATGTACTAACTGCTGCTCAATGTCACTAATATCTTTTCAGTACATAGATGTGGTCATTAATTATTTGTTTCCCAGAATCTTTAGTTGAGAGCTCAGAAAATCGTGAAGGTTAAATTTCATAAACCCAGGAAGCTCCTGTTACTTAAAAAAGGTGCAGAATAATGGGTAAGCTTTAGAGAATTTCCCGGAGAATCCAGTAATCACATGGCACACAGCTACTAATTGTCAGATGTAAATTTGAATCTAATTCTTTCTTTTTTCAAAGACCAATAGTTTGTATGTCACAATCTTACCTTTTAAAAGTAGCCCTTTCTTTAAGTATATGAGTGTATAATTGATTTTAATATGTAACAGATTAATATGAGATATTATAATCTCTAAAATTCTATCCCATACATTTTTTGAAATAAAGCATTCAACGAAAATCTGGAGATGCAAAATACAAAACGCTCTAAGCATTTTTTAATTGTTTTTGTTCTGCCTGTGTCCCTGCAAATTCTCTTAATTAGCTACTCATGAGCTTGCATTATGTGCTCAATAATCATTTATGAGAACCAGTATGTGGAACAGTGGAAAGAGCACCAAGTATAGAATCATTGGATCTCACTTTAATTCCTAATTCGGTCTGTATGACCTTCCAGTTCCGTTCACTTACCTTTGCTGTGTCTCAGATTCCACAACTTTAACATGAGGGGGTTGGACTTGAACTCCAAGGCCTCTTTTGGCTCCGCTTATGTGGTCCTTTTGAAACAAAAGACAAAATGAGATGACCTTTAAAAAATCAGTATTCTCCTTCATTCAATTTTTAAACCCCCTGTTTTTAAAAAATAAAGATATCATCCTTAGATGACAAGTACTGTTGTTCTTTGAGAAGCACCATTCTCTGTCTGGTTCACATTAATGGCATATTATTCTATTCTCTCTTTTCTATTGTAGCAGCTGCAGTAGGTGTTTACCCTCCCAAACTCTGAAGTCTTTTCACTAACATCCCCCCTCTTTCTGATACATTATCTAGCACTCAGTATGCCTCTACCTTTGATTTAGCTCACTAGCTCGGTACCTAATGTTTGACTGGTTTTTGAAAGAGTGATAACTGTAACTCAGTGGGCAGAGAAACTCAGTATTTATTTGAAGCAACAATTGCTCATTTTATGGAAGAAGGACAGGATACTGAAAGAGACTTTTCTGTAGGTTTTTAGCCTCTTTTTTTCCTCCTTATGAAAACCTGCTACCCAGCAATATATCACTCATTTTTAAAATCACCCTGGAGTCTACTTTTATTAATATTTTATTTTCTGTAGTGAATCGTTTGCTTGTCTTTTATCTGTTTTTGTATAGCTCTTATTCTTTTTTCTTCCCTACTATTTTTATTTGCTATACTTTAGTCTGGAAGCTAGTTCTATATGAATTTCAACAGATGTAACCTTTCAAAAAATTACTTTGAAATGTATGTATGCTAAGCATACTCATAGTTCCTTCCACCTTTGTATGTAAAACATTACGGATTCTACATTTGTTTGATTATAGAGAATATACACTTCTTATGAAAATCATATACTCAGTTGTGTGTCCCTTTTTAACATTCTATTAGTCTATAGCATTGGATTCTCAAAAAAGCCAAATAATTTTTACATCAGTAAAGTTACTAACATTGAGCTATACTTCCCAGTGTCAAGATGATTTCTAAGTACGTTGTACATATATTATATACATGTGATCATTATGTATATTGAAACTTTTACATACATTTAAATCTTTGTCTATATCAACATCTAGGGAGACAATCCCTGAGATTTCATTGATTGGTGAATCCCTGTATGGAATCTCCTTCTACCAACACAAATTATCCATAATTATAATTTAAAGACTAAAAGAATTGCCTAAGTACCGAGGGGCTAAATAACTTGCCTATGAACCATTAATAAATTCTTAGGAACATAGAATCAAAGCTAAAAGGGAGAGCAGAGAGACCATTTAGTCCAAGTCTTTCACTTTTCAGGCCTCTCAGAAGTGGTCCGTAAACCCAGGTCTTTACTGACTTTTACCTATTACTTCATGTTGCTTCTCAAGGTAGATATATTCTCAGGTCTCTAGGTAACTCTGTGTACATCTTTCTCTGGCAGTACAATATAGATAAAAGGAATGGTCTTCCACCTTACCAGTAGTTGAAACATATGATATTACTGTTGTCCTGACCCATTTGTCCTACCCTTCAGCTACAGAGGTTAAAAAAGAATATTTTAATTCTAGAGATCAAGCATGAAGGACGTGGATCCTTTATTCAGCAAATCTTATTCCTGTAGAACATTACCTAGAGTCATTTCTTTATTTTCCTCATAGCTAGCAAATCCTGTCCCTGCTGAACAATACCCTAGTTTGGTGCTTATTCATTTTTTCCCCTTCAGCACCCTTCCCCATATTCTTTGCCTTTGAAGATACAATCTATGCTCTTTATTTCACCTGACTATAGTAGATAAGAGTATCTTCACAATTTTAGTCTTTCATTAAGGATCTTTGAAGGAGAAAATTAAAGAGAAAAAAAAAGTTAAATAAGATTCAACATGTCCATGGAAAGATAACTTCATTTTCCTATAGGAAGATCTTATGTTTTATTTAGTCCATTGATTTAAAAAATAATTATAAAACAAATTATATAATTTATGAATACTATGTCTCCTTTTAAAACTTTTTCTATATCAACATCTGGGGATACAATCCCTGAGATTTCACTTATTGAGGAATTCCTGGTGTGGAATATCCTTACACCAAAACAAATCATTTCAAAGACTAAAAGAATTACCTAAGCACTGAGGAACTAAATAATTTGCCTATGAGCCATCACTAAATTCTCAGGACCGTGGAATTAAAGCTGAAAGGGACTTCAAAAGCCATTTTATCTAAGTTTCTCATTTGGCAGAGCTATCAGAAGCAGTCCTTCAAGCTACTATTTCATGTTACCTCATGTTGCTTCTTAAGGTAGATATATAGTCAGATACTTTTATTCTCAGGTCTTTGATTATCACTGTAATTTAAGAATACAATAGCACTCTAATATCAATTTCCCTATTTTTCATGGATGCTGCTGATTTAATATTTGTTAATGTACATAATATAATTGTTTTTGGTTTACTGAGTAACAAATATTGGCCTAATCAAATTAGCTCATAGTAGTTAATATTTGTGTACATATACATTTTTTTGTTTTGCTGAGTAACAAATATTGGCTTAACAATTACATTACCTCATAGTACTCAATATGTTTATATTTTGTTTTGCTGAGAAACAAATATTGGTCTAATAATCAAATTAGCTCATAGTAATTAAAATCATTAAAAATATACATATTTTTATCATAAGAAAAATTTGTGCAGCCACAAAAGGCTGCCTATAAATAATGTAGACTTTTCTGAATGTATATTTTACATTCTATGTCAAGGAGAAGTTAGCTACTAAAAACACAGATAAAATTGACAGCTTACCTAGTGTTGGGTCATCCATGTCCTTAATAATATTTTGATGGAATTATTTTCTTCTTAGAAGTCATTGGTTATATTTTACAATCTATTATATCCTCTGCATGTTTGTTAGTCACTGGTTTACTAGCAGGATTTTAGAAAATGATAATCATGATGACATAATAAAAAGAAGAGTGAATTTGGGATCGGAAAGCCTAAAGTAGAATCTCTTTCTGCTGCTTACTATCTGTGTGACATTGATCGAGTCTCTTAACCTCTGATGATCTCTAGGATCCTTGCAAATTTATTAGTTTCTAATACTATAATCTAAAATGGACAGTGCATGGGGAGAAAAAGCAAAAGTTAAATAAACTTAAATGACAGATAAATATAAAGTAATATTAGCTACACATTCAACCCCAGGCTCTCTCTTTGAACTTGACTTCCACCACAACAGCTGCTAGATGAACATCTTTACCTTGGTGTCTGGTGCTATTTCAAACTCATTGTCTCTAAAATGGAGCACATAATCCTTGTTATTAAATCTTCCCCTCTCCCAAACCTCTCTTTTCTTTTTGAAAGTCTGATCATAGTCAGCTAGATACCTAATTTCATGTTCATTTATTCTTTCCTTTCCTTCTTTCCCATCCCATTTCTAAACAGCTGCTGAATCCTGTTGATATTTACCCTTACAACCATCATATCCATCCTGAACTTTGCATCCATATGGCTGTTAAAATACTTCTTCATTCAATATTTCTTCCCTAGGCTTATATTATGTTAGTTCCCTTTATTCCCTTCCATAGTGTCTTGCCTCTTTCAACTCTCTGCTATATAGCTGCCTAGGACATAGATCTAGTTATGATGTTCACCTGGCCAAAAATGGCAAGTCCCTCCCAACTTTCTCAGATATTTATAGTTGCTCAGTCAATAAACATGTATCAAATACCTCCTATGTGCCAGGCACTGTGCTAAGTGCTATTAAAACAAAGAAGAGACAAGAGAAATTTTCTGGCTTCAAAGACCTCATGATGTAATGAGAAAAGTCCTTAGTTTGGCATTAGATATTCTCAACATTACTTCTTCTGACTTCCTTTTCAGACATTTCAATTCTCTTCCTTTCATGTATTACTTTAACCAAACTGCTATTGGCTGAAATTTAACATCCCATCTCTTCTCTCTATATTGGTGCAAGTTGTTCCCCATGTTTCTATCGATTTTTGTTGTTATCTTGTACTCTCTGAATCTGTAAATTCATGCATAGCTTAGCTGCCATATTCTTATACTATCTTTCATGACCCCATGTAGGGTCTCAAAACTGAATGTGAGGGATATAAAATTATGATTTTTAAATGTTTGATTTGTATAACCATGCTATATATCTGTATACTTGGAGTCACCTAAAATCATCTCAGATGAAAAAGCAATTAGTGGAAAAGCTTAAGAAGCTCTGACTTATCTCATTTGTGAATTTTTCCAAGAAGTTAGGTTTTTACCTATCATAAAATACGTTGTTATACTCATGTCATTCACTGGATAATTTTCTGTTGTATTATATTAAATGATAAAAGAAAAAAAATAGAGCCATGAGTGAATTTAAGTCTCTGTTTCTCCTGCCTCAAATAATAAAAGGAATAATGTAAATGTTCCTTAAGGCTGCAGATATAAGGAGTTGATATTATAAAATTACTGTGTCAAGTAACAGGATGCTGAACAAAAATGAACACCTGAAAGAGACTTATAAAAAAGAGAACTTTTAGAAAATATGGGGAAAAAGACATTTTCATATTCTCATCTAAAATTTATATGTTTTTACAGTGATTTCTGTACCTTGCAGATGGTATTTTTTAAGGAATTGATACTTTTCTAAATGCTTTCACTGAATTATGGCATGGTATAACTTAAAATGATCTGCAGAGGCCCTTTATTCAATCCTTTGCTTTCAGGTAGGATTACAACTCACTTATATAACGAGAATATGACAACAACGAGTATAGGATTTGCAGAGAAGAAAACTTTTAAGGAGAAAGAGAAGTGAACTATAGGCAGAAATCAATTAAGAACCTCAAAAATATTATTCTATCAAAGTGCCATTTGATGAAGCCATGATTTTCTTTCTTCATAATTCCAATATTTGTTACAAAAAAGAGAACCTAAGTCAACTATCAAATACTTATCACATTTAATAACTATGCTATTGTTATTGATGTATTAATATATAGTCCTAATGTCAACATTATGCTTAAATTGTTCTCTTTGAAGTTAGAGAAAATGTATCATAATGGACAGTAGATGAATAAATGATACTGACCGATCAAGATATCTTGAAAATGTCTTAAACCTTACCCTACCCCAAACATTAATTGTTTGATTTGAGAACAGATGGAATAGTATGACTTGTCCTTTCTGGATTTGGAAATTATGGGGTCCACTTTTGAAAGAAGAGTTTTACTTGGTACTTAAACTCTTGGTTGCCAACCAGCATTATGTGAGTAAAGATATAGTACTTCATGAGGAAAAAAGGTACATGTGCACTTGATATGTAATGAAATAAAAGTAGTGCTATTGTTTAATGCTATTGTAGATATATTGCAATATAGAGTGAAAATATGGTTGCTCTTGAAGCCTGCTTAAAAGCTGCCTTTTTGAGGAAGAGCCAAGATGGTGGAGAAAAGGCAGGAACTCATTGGAGCTCTTCCCCAACTTCCTCCAAATTCCTTTAAATAATACTCCAAATTTTAGAACATAAGAACATACAAAATGACAGAGTAGAACAATTTTCTAATCAAAGACAACTTAAAAGATCAGCAGGAAAGGTGTCTTGCAACAAAGTAGGAGTCCAGTACAGTTCTACTGCAAATTGTGTCAAGATAACCTTAGGCACAGCAAACCAGGACTGGGATTTGGGGTCTGTGAATCTGTAGCTACACTGGCAGTTTCTAGACTTCTTATCCCAGAAATGACAAAGACCACTTAGAAGGTCAGCAGGCAAGGTTTGTCTCACTAAAGTGAGAGACCCTTGGAAAAGCAGCAAAACAGGAATGGGCCTTGGGAGCCATTGAATTAGCAGTAGTAGCAACAGCAACAGCTGCTGCTGTGGCAGCTTCTGGAGCTCTTCTGGAGCCATAGATGCTAAAGGGTTTGTGGAATCCATAGTCCTATTTCTTTTTTAACAATATCCTTGGAATTATGAAGAATGAAAAACTATCATGGCTTTTTGTCAGGAACTTTCCTCATACTCCCAGGGCAGAAAAGAATATTTCTGGCAATCCAAACATACTTCTCCTTGGATCATAGGATTTCTGGAAAACAGAAAATTTCTAAATCCTTAGAAGCATCTCTCAAAACAGCTGCACAAAATCTCTGAAGTTTAGAACATTGCACAGTTCACCTTGGAAACAGAGCCCTACTTTAACAGAGTTAAAAGCCTAATAAAAATTTGATAGCATGAACAAACAACAGAAAAAATATTCTGAAAATAGAAAATTACTATGGTAAATAGGAAGATCAAGATACACACTCAGAAGAAAAAGTAATTTTTT
>JAJPUD010007025.1:55145-77110 GCA_023553655.1 Myrmecobius fasciatus
TATCTTTGCTTTTACTTGGTCTGAGATCAGGATTGTTACCCCTGCTTTTTTTTTGTTCACCTGAAGCATAATAGATTCTGCTCCAGCCTTTTACCTTCAACCTGTATGTATCTCTATGTTTTAGATGTGTTTCTTGTATACAACATATTGTTGGATTCTGGTTTTTAATCCACTCTGCTATCTGCTTAGGCTTTAAGGGAGAGTTCATTCCATTCACATTCACAGTTAAAATAACTAATTCTGTATTTCCTGCCATCTTATTTACCCTAGCTTATGCTTTTCTCTTTCTTATCCCCTTTCCCTCCTCCCTACTATTTTGCTTTTGAAAACCACTTCCCTCAAACAATCCTTCCCCTTTAGAGCCCCACCCACCCCCTTTTTCCCCCCTTTCCCTCCAGTTTCCTTATAAGTACGTCTATTATTCCCTCTGAGCAAAATCTGATGAGATGGAGATTAACCCAATTCTCATTCCCCTCCCTTTTCTCCCCTCAATCATTATAGGTTTTCTTTGCCTCTACATGTGATGTAATTTCCCTTATTTTACTTCCTTTTCCTCTTCTTCCAGTGTTATCCCTTTTCTACCTCTAATTTCTTTTTCAGTTTATCATAAGATTCATAAAATCACAATAAACATATAATAATAATCATAAAATCACAGTAATCATATGATAATAATCATAAAATCACAGTAATCATATCATAATCATAATGTAATAATCGATTCATAAAATCAACCCTCATTCTATAAGTATCTATAACATAAATATAGTTCTCAAGAGTTATTTTTTCTTGTTACCTTTTTATGTTTCTCTTGTGTTCTGTGTTTGTAGATCAAATTTTTTGTTCAGTTCTGGTCTTTTCAGTAGAAATAGGTGAAATTTTCCTATATCATTGAATGACCATCTTCTTCCCTGGAAGATAATGCTCATTCTAGCTGGGTAACTTATTCTTGGCTGTAATCCAAGTTCCTTTGCCCTTCGGAATATCTGATTCCAGGCCCTTCGATCCTTCAAAGTAGAAGCTGCTAGGTCCTGTGTGATCCTAATTGTAGCTCCCCGATATTTAAATTGTTTCTTTCTGGCTTCTTGTAATATCTTTTCCTTGGTATGATAGTTCTGGAATTTAGCGACGATATTTCTGGGGGACTTAATTTTTGGGTTTCTTTCAGGAGGTGATCGGTGGATTGTTTCAAGGAGTATTTTGCCTTCTGGGTGTAAAATATCAGGGCAGTTTTCTTTTATGACTTCCTGGAAGATAGTGTCCAGGTTCTTTTTTTCATCATGGCTTTCAGGAAGCCCTATAATCCTTAGATTGTCTCTCCTAGATCTATTTTCCAGGTCAGTTGTTTTTCCTAGGAGATATTTCATGTTTTTCTCTATCTTTTCATTTTTTTTGTTTTTGTTCAACTGATTCTTGAAGTCTTGATGAGTCATTAATTTCCAATTCTTCGATTCTAATTTTTAATGTCTTATTTTCGTCAGTTACTGTTTTTAGTTCCTTTTGCAATTGACCAATTACATTTTTTTGTTCACTGCATTCTTTTTCCATTTTTTCTATTTTATTTTGCAGTGATCTCATTTCGTTTCCCCATGTTTCTTCTAACTCTCTTTTAAGATTTTTTATGCAATCTTCAAAGAAAGCCCTGTGACATGGAGACCAATTTATGTCTCTCTTTGGGGCTTTTTCTGGAGTTGCTTTACCTTTAGGGGCCTCAGGATTTGAGGTCTGTTCTTCCCTCTCTCTATAAAAGTTGTCTATGGTGAGAGCTCTTTTTGGTTTTTTATTCATTTTTTTTAAAGGTGTGAGGTCTGTTTAGGGCAAAGGTGTGGGACAGCTGCTTTAATTTGCCCTGGGGCAGTTCTGCTGATTGAGTTATTTCAGGAACTGGGCAGTTCTGCTGATTGAATTATGTCAGGGGCTGGGCAGCTCTGCTGATTGAATTATTTCTGGTGCTTATCAGTCCTGTTGTTTGATTGATTGCTTTAAGGTGCTGTGAAATGGCAGCTAGGTCCGATGCTCATCAGGGGTTCAGTGGTTCACAATCTATTCCCCTCAAAAGGCAGACCCTCCAAACCACCTGCCCACAATCAGGACAAATTGTTCCAAGAGGCTCGCAGAAGACTCCCAGGTGTGTGAAAAGCACAACGCTCCCACTCCTGTTCTGACTCCTGTTCCAGCTCCCTGCTCCAGCTCCCTGCCCCGGTCTCCCTGTGCTGCAGTCTGGGTTCAGTAGGCCACCCCCTGCCCCATTAAAACAGACCTGTTTTGAGGTTCTTCCAGAGTATCTTCCTCTAGAATCGTGTTGTTCTCCAGATATTGTGGATTTTTTTGCTTCAGAATCAGTCTAGAGGCTTCATATTTTGTTGGTTTGAGGGGAGGTTAGAGGAGGTTACAGAGAATCCTGTCTCATCTCCCCCACCATGGCTCCACCCCCGGAAGGAACACCTAAAGTGACTTTTAATGGAAATGTTTTGTATACTTTGCATGTGCCTTCTCATCGTGGGACAGGAGAGCAAGGGAGAGAATCTGTAACTCAAAGTTTTGAAAACAAATATAAGAATTGTTTTACATTTAACTAAAACATGGGGAAATGAAAAATATAAAATAAACTAAAGATATTTATTTAATGATATTTTGTATCTCATATGATTGTGTTTTGAGTATGTTACTTTCTTGAATAACTTCTGTGTTTCTTTATTAAGTTGTTCTTTTTTCCCTATTTTTCTTCTATCACTCATTTCTCTTATTTTTCATTTTCCCCTATAACACATTGATTTTTTTTAAAAAAGCTTTCTCTTTTTAGCTCTTTCTTTAGTTCTCCAAGATTTCTTTTTAGCCATGGATAAAGAGAAACCTAGACTTTCCTTGACCCTTTACTTTTAGGGGTTTTTTCCTTCTTATTGTCATAGTAGTGTTTTCTGAGTTTGTCTTGATCTTCTTTATCACCATAGTAACTTTTTGTCACCATATGTTCATTTTCCCAACTTACTTCTTAATTTTATACTGCTCTGCTGAAGGTGAACTCTACTTAACTGTGGGTGAGGGCTGGGACACTATCTAATCTTTCAACTTTTTATCCTTTGGTTTTCACAGCTATGTTTGGCAGTCTACAAGTTTTAAATGTTTTCAAGGAACACTATATTTTGAAGTATAAAGTTCTGTGTACTCCTCTCTGCTCTAGAATTTTGAACAGGTTCCATGATTTCTTGTGCAAACAAGTGCTTCTCTCTCTTGGAACTGTGACTGGCATCTGGGATGGGCAATAGGGTGGCCAAACATTCTGTGATCCTGTACTCCATGATAGAATAGAGATTCCCTGAAATCTTTATTGCTAGTTGTGCATTCCCTTTTCACTAAGAGTTACTAAAGATATCTCTTTAGAGCTGCCTCTTGTAAGAAATGTTAGCAAGTAAGAAATCTTAAGTGACTCTTGGTCATGTCTTTGGTGTAACTTTTGTATGTGTGTGAATATATGTACATGTGTGTATGTGTGTATATGCATATGTGTGTATATATGTATACACACATGTATATATATGTATGTATATGTGTGTATGTATATATGTGTATGTGTATATATGTGTGTATGTATGCATATATATGTATGTGTGTGCATGTATACACACATACACATACACACACACACACACACATATATATATATATATATATATCCACATGCATATATACATATACACACATATATACACACATATGTGTGTGTGTATATATGTATATATATGTGTGTGTGTGTATATATGTATATATATATACATATATATGTGTGTGTATATGTGTGTATATGTATATCTGTGTGTGGATATATGTGTGGATATGTATATGTGTGTGTGGATATATATGTGTGTATATATGTGTGTATGTATATATATGTATATCTATACACATGTGTATGCATGCATATGTGTATGCATGCATATGTGTATGCATGTATGTGTGTATGCATGTGTGTATGTGTATGTGTGTATATATGTATGTGTGTGTATATATATATACACACACACACACACACACACATTTTTTTTTCCCTAAAGGCCACTGTGTTTGTTAATTTTGTATTGCTTTTATGCTTTGAATTTCTTCCTCTCTTTGGTCTTATTTAAATCAAGATTCTGAGCATTAATAAACTTGTACCCACTCTGTTTAAGACAATGTTAGCTGAAATGCAAATTTTGAACCTAATTTAATCTTATACCTCCAAAAACTACACTGCAAATTCTCTGAGTGTCTTCTCCTTGTGACCCTCTAAGTTGTGTTGGGCTGGAAAAAATCTCACCTTGATCTCTTATTGCCTCTGCTGCTCCAGAATTCAATTTGGAGCTTTATTTTAAAATTGCCTTGAGAGGGGAATATTGGAAACGTATGACTGTGGCGTTTCCTCTATTCTATCATTTTGACTCAACCTCCTTTCTTCTCTAAAGATTCTTTTGTAATTGTACATTGTGTAACTTGGGAATGCTTTAGAAGGGCCAATTCATATATTTTCTATGTTTATTGTAACTTTGAATAGGATTTCTCTAGATTTTATATATATACATAAATATATATATATATATATATATATATATAGTGTCTGGATAAATGTGGGCAGCTGTTTTGGCTTTGCTATTTTTTCACTTTCAAAACATTCTACTTATAAACATCACAAGGGTAATTTGGCCTGTATGATTATAATACAAAAACTGCAACTAATAAATGAAGGAAAGATGGTATTCAGTATTATTTCTGACTCCTTTTTCATAGGTTTTTGGTTTTGGTAGTGGTGTTTGTTTTCTTCTTTTAATTACTTTGGTACTTCTATTTTTTGCTGCTTAAAGTGAGTGATATGTTCTTTTGTTTCTACTATTTCCTTGCAATTTTTTTTCAAGCAAAAAAGTTTTGAAATTTCTCATAAACACAAACCTCATCTCATATTAGTTCCACAAACCCATCAGTTTCTTCAAGAAATCCATATTACTCAGGAATCTTTTCAACACTTTTTTGACAAATTGTATTACTTGAATTTGTGTGGATATTAACCATTGATGATTTTTTGTTTCTGCATTTGGTTTTGAATTACTTCCATGACTCTATAATTATTATCCGTTACATCTGGTAGTTCAAGTGACATGTAACTATTGCCATCTTTACTGTTTTACTGCAAAGAGGTATCTACATTTTAAAATTTTGTTTTTCTTTAAGTTTTTAAACTTTTGTATAATCTGATAACACCTATGTATTATCTTCCTCATTATAATCATCAGCTTTATTATTGATAGTGCAGACTTATAGGTGCAGGAAATATCAGATGAGAAAATTTTCAATTACAACATGACTTTTGCAATTTTTCTTCAACTTATAGTATTAAATTGTTTCCTAGGAGCCTAAGAGGTTAAACAGTTTTGTCAGGCTCATACACTGGGTGTCACAGTAAGATATGAACCCAACTTAATCTGAGACTGACTTTCCTTCTACTATACTATCTAATTACTATTGATAGTAAAATCATCATCATGATCAATAGTTGATAATTATGTAGCATATAATTACTATTTCATTAGATCATTACAACTACCCTGTGAAGTAAATGTCACTCTTGTAATGTTATAGATAAAGAAATTGAGGCATAAAGCATAAGTGATTTACTGAGGATCATACAATTATTTAAAGTTTCTAAGGATGGATTTGAACTCAGGTTTTTCTAACCTCAAATCAGGTACTCTACCACTGTGACATATACCTGCCCTGCTATATAATCCTAATGGTAAGCATAACGTTAATGAACGACCCATTGGTAAAAACTCTTCAAAACAATTTCAGTGTTATCCATTTGCAGACATAGTAACAGGCTGCCTAGGTAGGCTACTCATAATGTGATAGACTATTAATATGTTGTTATTTAAAAGAGGCAATTTCCTTATAATTAAAATAAAGTTCTGAAGTTAGATTTTATATCCTGCTTGTTTTCATCTTCAGCGAGACATAGAACGTGTATCATAATATCCCCTCTAGTTCTTGAAATCACTAAGCATAAATTATAACATGGGGCAATTTACATTGTTTTGAATTACCAAGTGGCCTAGAACTTATCATCTAAGGTATTGTTCTTCTAAGTCTGAATTATTTCCACAGATTCTAGGTACTCAAATCTCTGAAAGTGGCTTTTTTGTCTCATAATTTATGCATCATAAGAGAAAGATAGAATTATAAATCTGGAGATCTGGATAGCTCCTTAGAGAGTACCTGGGTTAGTAGAAACCCTCTTAATTCTATTTCTCAACCCTCAACCATAGTGAAAAGTCCTTCATAAGTTGTCCTTGGTAAAATCCCAAAGTACATAAGCCACTGAAAACTGATTCATCTTTACTGAAAGGAAGTGAAGTCATGAGATTTAACATTCTGCTGCAGGACCTTTTTCATAATAATGAAAAAAGGCAGTTATACTTATTTTAAAAATATAATTATACCAATAAATGGTGTTATTTATTCCTCTTTGTATTTCAGTATTCTAAGGTTGATGATTGGCTATTTTGTGGAAATATCTCTTTACAAATTAGTTTTTAAAATTAGGTGATTACTTGGGAAAGATATATTGGCAGAATCTTTAATAAAGGAATGAAGTCATAGAAAGTTTATTCCTACTTGCACAAATATACTTTATATATAGGAGGTGACTCCCATACAGAAGTCACTCCTTGTTTTCTGGATGTAAGCCCAGATGTGATAAAATTTGCATATCATTTATAAGAATAATGACTCATAAAAGTCATATAACATTCTGGAATGTTTTTTAATCTTTTTTCTTCTGTGTTTAAGTTCCAGAAAAATAAGAAACTAGCATGTTTATGAGGATCTTTACAGTAGCATGAACATATTTAATGTTCCAAAATGATTATTAATATTCAGTTTTCTCTTTTGGAAAGAAAGGACATGCTAAGTAGAAAGAGAATAAGGTAATAATGTCCCTGATGACACAAATAAGAATCTGATACTCCTAACAGCCCCATGATTTCCTGTAAGATGACCCTGCATTAATAATGATATCTGGTGTTTTAAGAAGCATCATCAATCTTCAAGCATCTCACTGACAATCTTTGTGTTAGTTTCCTCATCACAGAGGATATATGTTTCCAGTACTTGCACTTAAACTAAATACATAGATCATGGCAGGTGACAAAAATAAACATTCATTACAATATTTTCAGCTTTTTAAAATGGTTATTAGAGGACATTTGGGTAGTCTACATGAGAATGTTATACCAGTGAGTATATAGATTTCACTTAGTATATAATCAAATATAAAATATTTGGTTTAAGCATAGAGAAGAGTTGGAATAATTGATACTCTGTATTTCCTAATTCAGTTTTATATAGATTTCTATTATTTTCTCACTTCTCTCTAATTTGTCAGTAAATGTATAGTTCATTGTCATCAATTTCTTTTCTCCTTTCTCTTTTTTTTTCCTTACCTCCTCATTTTTCCCCTCCTTCACTTCTTTGCTCTCTTCCTGGGAGTTTTGTCTTTCATTTAGGGTACATGGTCTCCACCGATACACATGAAATATTAAGGTATGTAGAGAAATGACTCTAGCATGTTGAATGACCCCCATGGAAGACATATGAAAATACATCAACAGGATGAAAAATTGTAGATGAGTGGTAATCCATATCAAAAGAGAAAGTACCTAAATATAATGATAGTACAAATTCATCAAAATATTGAATGTATATTGCTTTAACTAACCTGTCACCCTGTCTTATTTATCTAAGGAAGACTTGACACAACCAAACCTTGAAGGAGAAAGGGAGAGCAAAGAAAGTGTCTATATTTATTAGGTTGAAAAATAATGTATTCAGTCATCAGCTTAGAATAGGGAATAGAGGAGATTTAAAAAAAAGAAGAATGAAAAAAAATAAACTCAGTTGGCCAACCATTCTGTGAAAAGTGGAGAGAAAAAACATCGATAAGTAATATATCTCCCAGTATTTTATGAAGATATTGCAATAATGAATGAATTCAATGCAGTTCTTAGACACAATTAGATAAATGATAAAATTTAAAGATTCCATTTGATAATTGTGAGTTACCCCCAAACAATCAGATAGCAAAATATTTAATACTTGGGAAAGACTTCTGAGAAAATGAAACTAAGAAAATACAACTTTCATTGGTAGAATAAAAATGACAAAAGACTATTCCAGTACATAAATTGACAATTTAAGATTATAAGTGAAGTATGAATGAAATGAAAGGCCCCAGAGAATTGAAGATACCCAAAGACTTCGGGTTTTGGAAAGGACGGACAGTTAGAATGATGCTTCATCTCATGACTCTATTACTTGAAATACTGCCTTTCTTTAATGTTCTAGTTCCCACATCATCTCTTCCATGTTGAATCGATTTAGTCTTCACCTGAAATGCCTCCAAGATTTACATATCGCTCATAAAATTTGATGTATAGCTTTGTATCAAAGCTATTAATGATCATTCCTTATCTATCTTTTCTTATTAAGAGTAAGTCAAAAATATAGGGGCTTTATATTCTTCCCAACCCTAGCATTTAAGAATATGCCTTGTACAGAGTAGATAAGTATTTAAGGGATTGAATTTAATTGCAACTTCTCTTGCCTCATAGATTTGCCTAAGGTCAATTCTGACTCCATCACAAAACCAGGCACCTGCTACAAATGTAGTCACAAATGTGACTGAAACAAGAATTTAATTACAATATGGAAAGATTTTTCTGGGAAAGAAAGGGGAAGTTCAGCATGTGATAAGAGGATATCATGAGTAGAATATAGAGACACATTTCCCTGATAGTAGAAATTCTATCCTAAAAATTTGTAAGTTTTCACATGAGAATTCAAAATTTAGAAATCATCAAATAGTATCAATCAGGGCTTGATTTACTGTTTTTTTTTTAAGATCAAGACAATGTCAGTAATGCTGATTATGTTTATAAACATGTAGCACCACCATATATTTTTTTCCAGAGAGGTAGATCTTGAACATTAACCTTCACATTTATGATTTAAGACCTTTAATTCCTAAATAGTTGAAAGGTAGATTTCAAAAAAAAGTGCTGAATTCTCAGTCAAGATAATTCCAAAAAGAAAACAAAAAGAATTCTTTTAAAAAGTCGTAGTTGTGAAAAATTTGAAATATTGGAAATGGAATCATGAAGCAAATTATCATTTTAGCAGTACTTACTAGGAATCAAGCTTTGTGCAAAGAGCTTTTACAAATATTATTTCAATGGATCTAAGTTTCTATTTCACTTTTGATAGCATATGTATAACCATTGGCAAGATGCTTAAAATATTAGAGAGTTTATTTCCTTATCTGTAAGAGTGACAAAAGCTAACAACCTCAAGAGAAAAAAAATAACTAAATAAAAATTAAATTCTGCTCAACCTAACTTCTAATATCGAGTTTCTTATAAATTAACTACCTAAATTCTGAAAATAATTGAATCGTCCACTTAGTTAATAAGCATTTATAAGATTGGCAAGCTTTCATTAATGTGTGTTCTAAATCATTAAATGATCTAATCTAACAAATCTCATACTTCCATTGGACAGGAGCACCAAAGCTTTATTTAGAAAATGATCAAATTTTAAACAACTGAACTATGTGACTATAAACACATTATGATTATTAAAATTAATCCCAAATGCTGTTGATTAAAGTTGCATATGTACCCAGAAGTAAATTTAAAAGATAAAATAATCAATACAGAAATTGGAAAGGGAATAAAATACCTATTGACACAACTATATGCATATATGTATATTTATATGTCTATACACATACATACATAAGCGTGTTGGTATTTTTCTTTTTTCTTTATTTTTAAATAATATTTTATTTTTCCAAATACATGTAAAGATAATTTCAACATTCACCTTTGCAAAATATTATGTTCCAATTTTTTTCCCTCTCTCCCCTCCCCTTCCTTAAGAGAGCAAGCAATGCAATATAAGTTAAACATAAGCAGTTTTTCTAAACATATTTCCATCTTCGTCATGCTGCACATGAAAAAAATCAGATTAAAAGGGGAAAAAAGCAAGAAAAAAACAGAAGTAAAAAAATCAACAACAAAAAAATGAAAACACTATGTTTTGATCTCTATTCTGTCTCTTTGGATGAAGATGGCACTTTCTATCACACATATATTGGGATTACCTTGAATCATCACCTTGTTGAAAGGAGCCAAGTCCATCAGAATTGATCATCACGTAATCTCAGTTAATGTGTATAGTATTCTCATGGTTTTGCTCACTTCACTTAGTGTCAGTTTATGTAAATCTTCCCAGGTTTTTTATAAATCAGCCTGCTCATCACTTCTTATAGAAAAATAATAGTTCCATGATGTTCCCATGCTATAATTTATTCAGCCATTTCCCAAGTGATGGACACTCAATTTCCAGTTCTTTGCTGCTATAAAAAAAGGCTGCCACAAACATTTATTTCCCATGTGGGTCCTTTTCCCTCTTATGATCTTTTGGGATACAGACTCAGAAGACAAACTACTCAATCAAAAGGTATGCACAGTTTGATAGCCCATTGGGCACAATTCCAAATTACTCTTCAGAATTGTTAGATCATTTTTCAATTCCACCCACAATGCATAGTTTTCCCACACCCCTTCCAACATTTATCATTATCTTTTCCTCTCAGCCAATCTGAGATAGGAGTTGTGTACATCAGAGTTGTCTTAGTTTTCATTTTTCTAATTAATAGTGATTCAAAGTACTTTTAACATAATTAGAAATCATCTGAAAATTATCTGTTCATATCCTTTGACCATTTATCAATTGGGGAATGGCTTGTTCTCTTATGAACCTTTATCAGTACCAATGGCTGTAAAAATGTATCTCCAATTTTCTATTTCCCTTCTAATCATGGCAGCATTGATTTATTTTTGCAAAAATTTTTAAATGTAATATAATAAAAATTATCCATTGTGTACTTAATAGTGTTCTCCAGTTTTTCTTTGGCCATAAAGTCCTCCTTTCTTCATAAAACTGAGAAGGAGACTATCCCTTGTTCTCCTAATTTGCTTATAGTTTACTCTTTATGTCTTAATTATGAACCTATTTAACCTATCTTGTTAAAAGGTATTGGATGTTGATCAATACTTAGTTTCTGCCATGTGATTTTGCAGTTTTCTCATTTTTGGTCAAGTAATGAATATTTATCTCAGAAACTGGAGTGTTTATCAAACACTAGATTACTATAGTCATTGACTATTGTGTCTTGTGAACCTAACCTATTTCAGTGATCCACTACTCTATTTCTTAGTCAATATGAAATGGTTTTGATGGCTGACATTTTATAATATAGTTTTATGTCTGGTACAACAAGGCCGCCTTAATTTGCGTTTTACCATTAATTCCCTTGAAGTTCTTAACTTTTTTGTTCTTCCAGATGAATTTTATTATTTTTTCCCACCTCTACAAAGTATTTCTTGGCAGTTTGATTGGCATAGCACTGGCTAAGTAGATTGATTTAAATAGAATGATCCTTTTTATTAGATTAGTTCAGCCTACTCATGATCACTTGCTATTCTTGCAATTGTTTAGATCTAATTTTATTTGTGTGAAAACTGTTTTGTAATTGTGTTCATATACTTCTTGGCTTTTTATTGGCAGGCAGACACCCAAATACTTTATATTATATAGTTATTTTAAATGGTATTTCTCTTTCTATCTCTTACTACTGGGTTTTATTGGTAACTTAAATGCTGGTGATTTGTGTGGGTTTATTTTATATCCTGCAACTCTGCTAAAGTTGCTAATTGTTGTGTAGTTTTTTATTTGATTCTCTAGAATTATCTAAATATACCGTCATATCATCTAAAAACATGATCTTTTACCCTCATTACATTCTTAATTCACTCTTTGTCTTCTCTTATTACTAAAGCTAACATTTCCATGATAATATTGAATAACAGTGATGATAATGGACAGCCTTGTTTCATTTCTGATTTTATTGGTGATACTTCTAGATTATCTGCATTAAATCTAATGCTTGCTCATGGTTTTAGGTACACATCTGTATTTTGAAGGAACTTTTTCCCTAAAAAACCTATCCTATTCCAACTATGGCAAATGTTTAGTCAATGACCGTCTTATTGTATGCATGAAATACATATAATGTCATCATAAATGATGTTAGTATTTGTCCTTCGACCACACAGAGAAGTTTTGCTACACATATCCCTTGAATTATTTTGCAGCCCCAAAAAGGATCATACTTGCGGCCAGGAAATTCAATGTATGATGTGAGAAAATTATTGTCATTGAGTCATTACAATTGTGTCTCATTTTGGGGCTTTCTTGCCAATGACACTGGGGTGTTTGTCATTTCTTTTCTCTAGCTTATCATACAGGCAAACAGGTTTATATGACTTGCCTAGGGTCCCATAGCTAATTAGTGTTCGAGGCTTTACTTGAACTTGGATTTGCCTCACTACAGGACCGATGCTCTATCATCTGTTCCACCTAACTGTACAAAGTAAGAGAATAAAAAGAAATAAACTTTCCTACCCAGTGCACATTAACCATAGACTATGGTCATACTGGCTTCTTTTATCACAGGCCTTAAAGTTTATTCTGGGGAGTGGCAGGGCCATAGACCACCACAGCTGCTTCTACAGCCTTGGAAAGAAATCAACATGCAGTGAATGAAGGTTGGGCAGGCTTACATGTCTTTGATTGATTTAAGATATTTTATATGGTGTAGCACACTATCCCACTGGTAGTGATAAGTCATGCAGGAAAATGTAAATTCACTCAAAGATGAAGGGAGACCACTGGGATCTTTTGAGAAGCAGTAGAATAACTACAGGTCTCACTCACCCTGCTTCAAATCCTTCAAAGTAAGACAAACCTGCCTCAGCCCAGCTGGGAGGATTCTAGCTTGCACTTAATAAAAAGAGCTCTCCTGTGTCTATTGAAGGGGAAAAAAACAACTTTTAGATAATTTTTTTTCCATCTAGCCGATTTCAGTCCTTACTAAAGAGAAAACTTTGTGGGATGTTCATATTAGAAGCTAGTTATAATTATGATGGTGCAAGGGCAGCTTTTCCCCTGATACCAAAATGAAGAAGAGCACTCATTCCTTCTCTAGTTGGTGATTTCATAGTTGTAGTGTCTTGTCATCTAGTGTCAGATTTAATAAATGCCTAAAGTTAATAAATGGAAAAATGGGAAATAAGTATTTACTAGTACCTCTTAGTGGTTTACTAGATTCTTTAGATAAATTATCTCATTTAGCTCTAAAAGAACCCTGGGAGTTAAGGACCATTATTCTCATTTTATACTTGAGCAAATTGAGGTTGATGGGTTATTTACCTTGCTTTATATTTAGTAAGTATCTGAGTTGGATTTGAATTCAGGACCTCTTGATTCCAGAATCATTCTTCTTGATCCTCAATTATCCAGTTCTGAAGACCATGAATCTTCACTCCTCTGTTCCAGCTGCATGGTTGCATTTGTCTATTGGTGGTTCTCAGGAAAGCCATATATGGGGCATTGGTGAAATCTGGTATATCCCAGAGGATGGATTAAGGAGCTATGACCATCTTCTAAATGTCCATAACCAGGTTACATCTTAATTATTTCTTATCATTGGTGTTTTCATAGATTCTCTCCTCTAATCCAAGCACCTGAATTCCTAATTATGGCTCTGAAAGGTCATAGGAGAAAATTAAGCTGAGTATCAAACTTTAGAGGGGAAACTATATTCTTAAGCATGACCAAATTTGCAAGTAATTATTATTAAATAACCAATTGCTAATATTTGGGTAGATCCATGATTTTTCCCTCCCTATTTACTTATTCTTTGCTACATTAAATCAAACTCCTAAGAATAGGGTTGATAACGAGATTAGATTTGACAGTCTCCTCAAGCTTGTTCAGACTGTATTCAACTTGGATAGCCTCACTCTGAATAAAGAGTAAAAAGAATCTAATCTTGGTGCATTCAAGCCTAGCTTGTTCGACTCAAGCTTGATTCAGTGAGGGTTGAACCCCATGTCTAGATTGTGGGTAACACAATTAAAGTCATATCCCAGACCTTCATTAGAATAGGTCCACCTCTCATTATAATATTCTATATCTCACTAATAATTAACTAATGGAAATTGATCCTATGTGTCAGGAACATCCATTTTTGCAAAGGCATGAAAGAGTCAAGTGGCCAGAATAATTTTTCTTTGGTTTACCAGAGAAGGCCCAAGGACCATTCTTTTATTAATTATTTTCTAGTCATAATTAATAAAATGATTAATTACCCAAAAAGTATACCTTCCTAATTTTCCACTCATCACATCTTGACTTTATATATTCCAGCTTTCTCTTTCCCTCCCATACTACTTTCCCGTTGCTCATTTCTCCCCTTATTACCCTTCTTCTCATTCCTCTCTGTTCTCTCCCTTAGGAAAACGGAGTCATCCCTATTACCCAAATTTTCCACAGAACTTTCTTCTTTTAATGGCACAAATAACCCTACAGATAAACCATATATTAAACAAAAAAAAATTCAGTGTTTTTTGGCTTGAGCAGTTTTCTGTAAAGGTGGGCTTTCACTGATGATGTAGGTATGTATCAAAAAATACTGATTCTTTTTAATTCTTTGAGAGAGGTATTAGACAGCAGGTGCCCTCATGAAGGAAGTGTTGGAATTAGAAGCTGCTTTTCCAACTCACATTAAATCATATCTTCCTCATTCCCATAGAGAAAAGGAATCACAGATGCTACAGTCAGTTCTCTCCACCACCTGGAGCTGTCTACAATGCCCCTTGAGCACATTCACAAGTGTCACCAGATGTCTGCCTGCAGTGACGTTTCAAGTAGTTGATCCCTGGGAGTTGTGAAAAGTTTATATTATTAGGGACCTAGAAAATGTGGGAGGAAATGCTTTTTTTCTTCACCAATGTACTGAAGTAACAGCATATGTTAATGAATTTTTATGCTCTTGCTGGCTAACTAACCTCTTGCTAGCTAACTAACCTCTTGCTGACTGATAGTGGAGCCCAACATTGACATGGGTGAAAGGATGGGGAACCAAGAATGAGTACTGATTCAAAATGAAAAAAGAACATTGTTGTGATATTCAGAAGATATGAACCTACTAACTTTGATTCTACAAGTTCCTAGTTTTTACAATTAACATCTTGCAAGTTACAGGCAGAGAGGAAGGAGGGTTCTAGCTAGACAGTATTATCCAATTCTCTGATGTAGATATAACTCTGAGACCATATTAATTTTAATTTTATATTCTTGATAAGAATCTTCACATCTTGGCTCCTTTAGAAAGCAATAGTTACAGAACTGAGAATAAGGAAGGACTTCCAATAGAGAGTCTTTAGGTTGTCCAAAAATTCTCCTTTTCAATAATATGTTTGGGGGAAGAGGAGATAAACATTGATCAGGTTTCTATTATGTACCAGGCACTAAGCTAAACATTCCAGAATTATTAGCACATTTGATGTCCTAAAAAACATGAAGAGTTGAATGTCATTAATATTCTTATTTTAGATTGTAGAAATCACATGATTTACCAAAGGTCACACAGAGAGGTAGGAATTGAAATCAGGCTTTCTTAAAACAGTAGCTTCACTGCACCTCTTGGCTGCCTCTAGAATCACTGTAGTAAATTGTCCTTGGCTTCTGATGAAGAACTAGCTTTGCTCAAAATAAGGAACATAGAGTTTGCTTTTGATACCTTGGAATTTGCATGATCATTAACTTAAAATTGAGAATTTTAGGGGAAAGAACAGCCAGTGCAATTCCATGATTTCCAAGTTTTCACTGTTGGAACCAAAATCTTTCATTTGGGATCTGTTGGATTTTGGGATGAATGACTGAATTACTTAACTTTTAGTATAAGTCTCCATCCCACCTTTCTTTCAATCTATCATCTCTTCTACTCTACAGTCAATGTGAGGAATATTATCTTCAACAATCTATTTGCAGGCTATTTTCAAAGACAAAAGGACAGTAGTAATTACTTGTAATACAATTTGAAAAATATGCCTTATGGCTGTTTCTTTCCTTTAATTCTTTTTTTTCTGCATAAAAGATTTAAATTTTTCTTCCAATAGATAATGATTTCCATGATATTTATAACTGTGACATTTCATGGTAACATAAACAAAAGCATTCATTTTGCTTATATAGAAAACTTTGCTTCCCCAAACACACCCAGTGTCCTCAGTCATATTTGCATACTGTATATTATTCCAGGATATACATATTTAGTTAATACCATAGTTTAGAGAATAATAGAATTCTATATCTGGAAATGTACAATTTGTAAGAATTTGGTTCCCTTTTGTTCAATAAACATTCATCAGTGCTTTATTATAAATAAAACACTGCTGCTCACTGGGAGAGACAGGACATGAATTTAAGACAGGGACATTGAACTGACAGAACAAAGTCTGATAGAGGAATATGGCAGTTATATATGTAAGGTTAATATTTGATGAAGATAAGAGATGATAACAGAGTATTAAGAGGTCCAAGAGAAGCCCTCTATTTTGATGAAAGTTGTGTTGGGTTTGGGATCAGAGGACCTTGATTCAAATAGCTATTCTACCTGCTATCTGGGAAAGGTACCCTACTTTTCAGGGTCTCAGTTTCTTCTCTAAAATTGATATTGCATAGATGGAAGCTACGGGTATAAGCTGACAAGAGGGAATAACATACATGTTCAATTAATTATAGAAATCTATCTTACCCTATGAAGAGAGGGAAGGAGAATTGGACAAAGAAAGGAGGTAGACTGGAAATAGAGGGGAACTGTGGTAAGGAACACTGAAAAGGAGAACACTGGCAAAAGGAGAGATTGAAAAGTCAACTTTTTCCCATTTTATTCTGTTTCTTCTTTACAATATGACTAATGTGGAAATATATTTTAGATGATTGTACATATATGGTGTATATCAAATTGCTTATCATCTTAGGGCAGAAGGAAGGGGAAAGAGAAAAACAAAAAAAAATTGGAATTCCACATTTTGAATGAATTTTTTAAAATGTTTTTATATATAATTGAAAACATATGATGTATAAGAAAAATGTTCAATTAGTATATTGGAGTAGATGAACTTTATACTTTCTTCTAAGTTTAAATCTATCATTCTAAGATTATGTGGAAATATCAGGGGAAATCACATGAAAGTTAGTATATTAGATTTTATTTTGGTGACTATATCAAAGATAGCATCAACACTGGAAACATGACAATACTAGTGCTAAGATTATTTAAGGAAGGAATTAGAACGTATAGTAGGCTTTGCTGGGAATGAAATAAAGAGTTTGATTATATTGAAGCAAGACATCAAGTAGAAATGCCCTATATGCAGATGAATATGTAAGTCTGGTGCTTTGACTTTACAGCTTTACATGGAGGGGATAGTTTAAGCTATATAAGCAAACTAGTTTTCACCTATATTAGGCTAAGGGCAGAATTCTGGAAATCAATTGCCTTAAAAGTCTTAGAAGAAAATGGATTTCAGAAACCAAACACTAAAAAGAACCCCCAAAGAAAAGTATTGTTATCAGTTATAATTGCTGACATTTATATAATACTAAGAACTAGAAATGATTTTATCTTCATCATGTAATGTCTTATCAACAATCTCATGGAGACAAAAATTATAAACACAATCATCCCTATATGCAGATGTGTAAGAGAATGATGAAGAACATAATATTCACAGAAAGCAAAAACCCCAAACTCTAGAAGAGTAAAAAAAGAATGAGAATTTGAAATGACCTTTAGATGTAATGTGAAGGAAGCCATTGATGACTTTACAGAGACTTACATTGGGATTGAAAAAAAAACAAAAAAAACAAGACCTTGATTTCTGGGAAGAAGCCAGGTTATGAAGAACTATGACAGTAAAACTTGATAATTTGGTATTGAAGAATGAAAATAATGCTAGAATTATTAATTATAAGGGGTCTATTTTAAAGTAGTTAAAATAATTGTCTATTTAAGATGGTTCAGAATGAACAAGGAATCGCATTATATTTAACAAAGGTTTAAATACATGTGCTTATCTAAACTACTTTCTTAAAATGGAAAAATTATACTGTTTAGTTTAATTAAATTATTATAATGATTATCCAATTAAAATGTACCTTCAAACTGTGAGATTGCTTGCCTTTTAATTATAAAGCCATCCATTCTTGATCAGACCTATTATCAACACAAGCAAAACAGTTCAAGGATTCCCAATGTGATTTTTTTGTGCTATTAATTAGGTAGAATTTAAGAGCTCAAGTGTGTTTGAAACCCCTTTCAAATGAACATTTGGGTAAATATTGTACAGTTTTAAATTAATGTTATCTAATTCTATCATATTTTGTAATTTTATCATAATACCTGATTGCTATAAGGGATGGTAAATAGAATAATCTAGATGTTATTAAAAGGAACTTATTTCAAATTTCACCTCTTGTCCTTGTAACCATGTGATCATAGGCAAATCATTTAATCTTTGTGAGCCATAATTTCTTGATTTATAAAATAGTAATAATACTACCATGGTGATATTAGTCCCGCTTCCTAGAGTTATAGTTAAGGTTAAATAAGTTGCTAGGTGTAAAGTTATTATAACTGTAAGTAGTTAACAGCATCTTTCTGTTTTAATTTTTTTCTGATAGCATTCAGATAGATATTCTCCAGGGTGAAGTCAATATCCGGTAATAGTATATGCCTAAAGATTTGTTTTGTTTTTTTGCATCTCTATGTTTGACTTCTAGATAAAATAAAATGAATTTTTTTAATTAAATGAACTTATGTTCAGTCTCATCTTCTATAGACTTAATTCTTTTTCAGGACAACACTAGCATTGGACAGGATGATAAATAGGAATTTCTTCCTTTTTGACATAGCTTTAAGTTTTTCTAATATATTCTATCTTTTGGGAGGCTTCAATCCCATGTTGAGTGTTTGGTAGGACAAACCATGTGAAAATATTCTGTGTGAGTGTGTGTGTGATAAAGGGAGAGAAAGGGCGAGAGAGATAATGGAGGTGGAATTCATTGGAAGTAATACCAGGATACAAACCTAGTGTGCTTATTGAATTATTTAAAATATTTTCTTCTTTTTTATTAAAGCTTTTTATTTTCCAAACATATGCATAGGTAATTTTTCAACATTAACCCTTGAAAAGCCTTCTTTTACAAATTCCCCCCCCCACCCTCTCCTCTAGATGGCAGATCCCACAGGCCTCTTCCTGGTTGGCTTTCTTCATCACTGAAAAACTGGAACTGGTTTGAAACATCTCATTATTGAAGAGAGTCACGTCCATCAGAACTGATCATCATATAGTCTTGTTGTTGCTGTGTATAATGATCTCCTGGTTCTGCTCATTTCACTTAGCATCAGTTCATGGAGGTCTCTCCAGGCCTCTCTGAAATCATCCTTCTGGTCGTTTCTTACAGAACAATAATATTCCATAACATTCATATACCATAATTTATTCAGCCATTCTCCAATTGATGGTTATCCTTTCACTTTCCAATTTCTAGCCACTACAAAAAGGGCTGCAACAAATTTTTTTTTGCACATATGAGTCCCTTTCCTTCCTTTACGATCTCTTTGGGAGAGCAGTAGAAACACTGCTGGGTCAAAGAGTATGCACAGTTTGATAACTTTTTGAGCATAGTTCCAGATTGCTCTCCAGAATGGTTGGATCCATTCACAATTCCACCAACAATGTATCAGTGTCCCAGTTTTCCCATATCCCCTCCAACACCCATCACTGTCTTTTCCTGTCATCTTAGCCCAATCTGACAGGTGTGTAATGGTATCTCAGAGTTGTCTTAATTTGCATTTCTCTGATCAAGAGTGATTTGGAGCACCTTTTCATATGACTAGAAATAGTTTTAATTTCATCATCTGAAAATTGTCTGTTCATATCTTTTGACCATTTAGCAATTGGAGAATGGCTTGAATTCTTATAAATATGAGACAAATCTCTATATATTTTAGAGATGAGGCCTTTATCAGAACCCTTATATGTAAAGGTAATTTCCCAATTTATTGCTTCCCTCCTAATCTTTTCTGCATTAGTTTTGTTTGTACAAAAATTTTTAAACCTTATCTATCTGGTGTTCTATTGAAAGTTCCAGTTCTTTGGACACAAATTTATTCATCCTCCATGGGTCTGAGACGTAAACTATACTATATTCCTCTAATTTGCTTATAATATTACTCATTATATCTAGATCATGAACACATTTAGTTATTATCTTGGCATGTGATGTTAGGTGTGGGTCAAGCCCTAATTTCTTCGATACTACTTTCCAATTTTCCCAGCAGTTTTTGTTTTTTTGTCAAATAGTGAGTTCTTATCCCAAAAGCTGGGGCCTTTGAGTTTATCAAATATTACGATATAGCTATTGCCTAGTTTCTTCTGTGATCCTATCCTATTCCACCAATCAACTACTATATTTCTTAGCCAATACCAAATGATTTTCATGACCACTGCTTTATAATATAGTTTTAGATGTGGCGCAGCTAGGCCACCTTTCTCAGCTTTTTTTTTCATTAATTGTCTTGAAATTCTTGACTTTTCTTCCAGATGAACTTTACTACTATTTTTTCTAGATTTGTAAAATAATTTCTTGGGAGTTTGGTATGGCATTAAATAAGCAGATTAAGTGGTATTATCATTTTTATTATATTTGCTCGGCCTACCCATGAGCACTTGATTTTTTTCAATTGACTAGGTCTGACTTTATTTGTAAGGAAAGTGTTTTGTAGTTTAGTTCATATAGTTCCTGATTTTTCATCGGCAGATAGATTCCCAAATATTTTATATTATCAACAGTTATTTTGAATGGAATTTCTTTTTGTATCTCTTGTTACTGAACTTTATTGGTAATATATAAAAATGCTGATGATTTATATGGATTTATTTTGTATCCTGCAACTTTGCTAAAGTTACGAATTGTCTCTAGGAGTTTTTTAACCGAATCTCTAGGGTTCTCTAAGTATACCATCATTTCCTCTGCAAAGAGTGATAATTTAGTTCCCTCATTACCTACTAATTCCTTTAATCACTTTTTCTTCTCTTACTGCCAAAGCAAATATTTCCAATACAATATTGAATAGTAATGGTGACATTGGGCAGCTTTGTTTCACTCCTGATCTTATTAGGAATGGTTCTAGTTTGTCCCCATTACATATGATTGCTGATGATTTTAAATAGATGCTATTTATCATTTTAAGGAAAAGCCCATTTATTCCTATACTCTCTAGTATTTTTTTTTTTTTTTTTGCTTTTTGCTGAGGCGATTGGAGTTAAGTGACTTGGCCAGGGTCACACAACTAGGGAACTAGGGAATGTTAAGTGTCTGAGATAAAAGTTGAACTCAGGTCCTCCTGACTTCAGGGCTGGTGCTGTATCCACTGCGCCACCTAGCTGCCCCTACTCTCTAGTATTTTTAATAGGAATGGGTGTTGGATTTTATCGAATGCTTTTTCTGCATCTATTGAGATAATCATATGCTTTTTGTTAGTTTGGTTATTAATATAGTTGATTATGCTGATAGTTTTCCTAATATTGAACCAGCCCTGCATTCCTGGTATAAATCCTACTTGGTCATAGGGTATTATATCCTGGGGATGACGTTCTGTAATCTCATTGCTAATATCTTATTTAAAACTTTTTGCATCAATATTCATTAGGGAAATTGGTCTATAGTTTTCTTTATTAGTTTTCACCCTACCTGGTTTAGCTATCAGCACCATATCTGTGTCATAGAAGGAATTTGGTAGTACACCTTCTTTCCCTATTTTTTTCAAATAGTTTATATAGTATTGGAATTAATTGTTCTTTGAATGTTTGGCAGAATTCACATGTAAATGCATCTGGCCCTGGAGATGTTTTTCTTAGGGAGTTGATTAATAGCTTGTTCTATTATTTTTTTCTAAAACGGGG
>JAJPUD010007025.1:77510-90430 GCA_023553655.1 Myrmecobius fasciatus
CATGTCCATCAGAATTGATCGTCATATAGTACTGTTGTTGCCGTGTATAATGATCTCCTGGTTCTGCTCATTTCACTCAGCATCAGTTCATGTAAGTCTCTCCAGGCCTCTCTGAAATCATCCTGCTGGTCGTTTCTTACAAAGCAATAATGTTCCATAACATTCATATATCATACTTTATTCAGGCACTCTCCAATTGATGGGCATCCTTTCAGTTTCCAGTTTTTAGCCACTACAAAAAGGGCTGCCACAAACATTCTTGCACATGTGGGTCCCTTTCCCTCCTCTAAGATCTCTTTGGGATATAGGCCCAGTAGAAACACTGCTGGTTCAAAGGGTATGCACAGTTTGATAACTTTTTGAAAGTAGCTCCAAATTGCTCTCCAGGATGGTTGGATCCGTTCACAGTTCCACTAACAATGTATTAGTGTACCAGTTTTCCCACATCCCCTCCAACATTCATCGTTATCTTTTCCTGTCATTTTGGCCAATCTGACAACACCTATTCATTCTTTAGGATTAGATTAATCTCCAATTAACTTTTGGTCTATTTTCTTCTGGCCTTATAATGCATGTTTTTTTTTTTTTATTGCATCATTTCAGGGCTTGAATAGTCTTGATTTTTCATCTATTAGTTTTTGAAGAATATGATATCAGACTGGCTATTTGATTATGTAGTTGCTAAATTTTTGTGCATATAGATTTACATTCCAGGTATAAAGAAAAATAAAAACAGTATTTAAGTGTTTGTGGAGAAATTCCTAAGACCCTGGGGAACTCCTTCATTTGGTATTTTTTGTAAATTTCCTTACCATTGGTCTTTGTTTTTATCCTCCTTCAAACTTTTAACCATTTTAGAAATTGCTTCTAATTGAAAATATTTAAATATGATTTTAGTAAGGACTATTCATTTAAATTTTTGCTTCTGGAGCATCCATTATATCATGTGGAGTATAGAGATTTCAATAATGTCTACTTATTGAAAACTTGTCCCCTGTGATTTGGAGAATATGAGTATTTGACATGGGGACACCTATTAAAGTGATCTTTAATTGTTACTTATCAGTATAATTGCCAGCCAATTGTGACCTATATAAATATTTATTTATATTAAGGATAATACTCTAATCCTGCTACAATTTATTTGTTGAATTTTCAAAAATATTTTGAGACCTTAATTTGTGTCATGGAGATTTGTCATCTTTTCCTTTACTATTCAATAGGTAAGAAATCTTCACCATGAAGACCTTGTTTGGGTACTCTGTGTGTGTTTGTATGTGTGTGTATAATAAAATATACTAAAATTGCTATGGCATACAACTAGGCACAAAAGTACTAATAGTATCATAAAGAGAATAATGCTTATCTTGTATTTTGATGCACTTTGAAGATGAACCTAGATGTCTTGAAGCCATTTTTTAAACTTTATTTGCATAACATATGTGTGGGTAATTCTTCAACAATAACACTTACATAGCTTTCCGTTACAAATTTTTCCCCCAACTCCCCACACCTCCCCTAGATGGCAGGATATCCACTACATGTTAATTATGTTAAAATATTGGCAAATCGAATATATGTATCCATATTTCCAAACTTGTCATTGTTGTGCAAGAAAAATCTTGTCTACACAAACGATATATCAGATAAAGGAAACACAATGTAAGCGAACATCAATCAAGGAGTATGAGAATGTTATGTTGTGGTCCACATTTCACATCCCTCTCTCTGGGTGTATATGGCTTTCTTCAGTGAACAATTGGAGGTGGTTTGAAACATTTCATTGTTGAAGAGAGCCATGTCCATCAGAATTGATCGTCATATAGTACTGTTGTTGCCGTGTACAATGATCTCCTGGTTCTGCTCATTTCACTCAGCATCAGTTCATGTAAGTCTCTCCAGGCCTCTCTGAAATCATCTTGCTGGTCATTTCTTACAGAACAATAATATTCCATAATATTCATATACTATAATTTATTCAGCCATTCTCCAATTGAAGGGCATCTATTCAATTTCCAGTTTCTAGCCACTACAAAAAGGGCTGCCACAAACATTCTTGCACATGTGGGGCCTTTTCCTTCCTTTATGATTTCTTTGGGATATATCTTGAAGCCATTTTTAAGGCTAAAATTAGTAAATTCAGTAGTAAGTTAGTAAAAACTGATTTACTGAGATAATGACTTGATAAATTTGATAGCGGCCATTTTACACATATAAGAGTTAAACTAGAGATCATTACTTTTTATAGATTATAGAATTATTAAGATCTCAGTACAATTTTATTGGCATGTTCTGTTTGTTATTGTTTATTTATTAAAAATATCTAGGCATATTATTTCATTGATTGCAACTAAATGACACAGACTCAAAAGCTACTTATGTTCCATGGCAATGTTAATGAAGTTAATATGATTCCAGTCAAGTGAAAACATTTTAAATTGCATACATGTAGATCTTTTATTGCTTATTTAATTGATTTTTTCACCCCCTATAGAAAATAGGACACTGTGATTACTGAGTACTCACTGCAGTAGTGGGTTTATAATCTTTTACTCCTAAGGTAAACACATGATAACAATAAGGATCACAAGAAGATATTTTTATAGTACTAATATTTGATAATTCTTTAAATTTAAATTTCCACTGTTTTACCTATATCTGATTTGGTGTGAGTCTAAGTATCAATCTTCTTATTACCCTTATTTTATTTATATATATATAAATAAAACTGAGAATAGAGGGATGAATGGCTTGCCCATGGTTACAAAGTTTTCACTAGTAGTAGATACTCCAGTATTCAGAAACATTTTTTCCTCCCTTTACAACCAGGATTTTTTTTCACCATGCCATTTATTTACCCACTGACACTTTTTAATACCTATTACAAATATGCTTCTTCCCCCCTCAATGTGGATAATGAAGATATTTCTCTACATCATGTAACAAAATTGTGTGTATTCATTGAACAGTATGATAATGTCTAGTAAATGCTACCCTCAGTATCTGGCTGTTTTCCAGATGAACTCCATTATTTAGATCAACTTCATGGAAGTTATGGCTGGCAGACTGCCATCCCTGTGGAAAGCACAGGAGAAAACCTTTTTTTTCCCCCTACTGACTTAGTCTACTTGAGTTCAATGGCCTCTAACTATTACAGCTCCTCAATAGGAATTCAAAGAAAGTTGACCTATCCCTGCCCCAATGACTCTCTCAATCCAATCCTTATGCTCAGCTTTCTCTAGATAAGTCAGTATGTGATTAAACTGATTATTGACTTAGAAGATGGAAAGTCAGAATACTTGATTCTAATCTATTTTCACATATAATAAGTCTATCAATATTCAGCTCTATAAATTGATTTTTAAATTTGACTATTTTGTGAAAGTACTTCTTGATGTTGGTGTTAGTAAATTGTGAAAATCCTATATCAGAAGGAACTGAGGAAGGAAATGAGGAAATATACTATCAGTACTAAACAGATCACTTAGTCTTCTCTGTCCCCCGGTTGAAAAATAATACTGATAGACTAGATGAACTCTGAGATCCCCTGTAGCTCTAAATTTGATGCTATAAGTGAATATTTGTGGATAATCTCAAAATGCAATAATGTAATTGAAAGCCTAATTAACCAGCATTTTTGAAGACCTACTTTGAGCTATGTTAAATGCCAAGAACACAAAGAAAGGAAGGGGATAGAAAATAATTGCAGCTTTCAAGAAGCACTCATTCTAATGGGAAGAGAAAACAAGGTCCAGACATGTTACATATAGGTTCATTTGAAGATAATCTCATATGGAAGGAACTGAGATAAAGGAGGAGTGGGAAAGAATTTTTGCATGAGGAGGAGGGCTTAGAGGAGATTTAATGGAAACTAGGATGCAAAAATGAAAAGAGAAAGTTTCAGGAAAGTTAGTGAAAATGCTGTGTCAGAAGATTTTATATCATTTGTAAGGAAAAAAGAGAGGAAAGCAAAGTATAAAATAAGTGAAAGGTGGGAAAACTTTTAGGAAAAGTATATAGTGGGTTTTTAATATCAAATAGGTTTTTATATTTTATTTTAAAAGTAATTAGGAGGCATTGGAGTTTTCGAGTACAGGAGATAAAATGATCAGATCTTGTCTTCAGGACTGAAAATTTTTAGCATTGACTATCAAGAAGACTCTGTGTTATAATAATTATTATTATCTTTGCTCTACCCAAAGCATCTTGCTATCTTTCTGTCTCTACCAATCTCCTTCTATCTCTCAGAATCTTAACCCTTCATATTGAACTGAGATCTCTGTAACCTGAAAATCGAAATTCATGGATTCTGTCCTGATCCATTTATTAATTAGTGGACTTATTTTTTGCAACACTTACCCTGGGACCTCACCCAGTTGATTTGTGACTGAGTAAAAACTAAACCATTTAAGAGACTATATCTAAGACAGGCCCTATCAGAAGACCATTATCATTTATCAATTGTCTTTCCCTATTAACTGGAGACCATATATTTCTTTTTATATAGGTATACCTACACCTTAGCATAGTACTTAGGATATAGTAAGTCAGAATTATTATTATTTTTCTTTCTTTCTTTTATTAATTTATAAGAAATTAATGACAACTGCATCTATTAAGTAATATCTATTAAGTAATACCTGATATCCAATATCAGGCAGTTAGAAACTGAGTTCAAATGTGGCCTCTTTCACACAATAACTTCATGATCCTGTCCCATTGAATCCTGTTTGTGTTTCTTCATTTATAAATTGAGTTGGTGAAGAAAATGACAGACCACTCCATTATCTTTGCAAGAAAACCTCAAATGGGGTCACAAAGAGTCAGAAATTACTGGAACAATACGATAATAATAAAATATCAAAGATACTTGAATCATAAGATCCCATAATCATTCTTTTTATTTTTGTTGTGTGTTTTTCCCTTTCTGTATCCAAGTAAAGAGAATCCACAAATTATAAAGTAAAGGAAATCCACGGAATATAAATAAAAGCCTGGGTTTGGGTTCAAATTTAATTTTTGATGTGAGTTGTAGGATTATGGGTAAATCATTGTCTTGCTAGACCTGAAACTACTCCCCAACAATTAACTACCAAGTTATTGATGGATTATATTATACACAAGTGTAAAGATTTTCCCAGTAAGCAAAATATCTGATAAATAGAGGGCAGATATCTGATTCAAGTCTCTGACCTTCAAATTAAGTATATATGATGAAAATACCTTTAAGCTGAAGATGTGATTTTAATATGATATATGCATATATAAATGCATATGCATATTCTTTCAAATTTAGTATTAATTTTTTTTATTATTTGAAAGTCAGAAATAGAAATTTAATAGCTGCAAGAGGCAAACAACTTGAAAATATTACCCTTTTAAATTCAATATTTTTATAAAAATCCATCAATTTGAGGACAGTATTAAAAGATGTCCCATGCTTTAATCTAATCTGAAAGCTGTAATATTTTTAGATAGCTATAAAACACATTGCATATGGACAAATGTAAATACATGCATGCATATGTACATCTATACACATGCATATATAGCTACTATTTATAAAAAAGTTTATATTAAATATTAATGAGCAATATGAAAATTTGATTTTGAAAGCCAAATATAATTGGTATTAGATCATTTAAATATGTTTTGTTATCCATGAATTTGGAATGCCTAAGTAACATTTGACATGTAACATTCATTGTGAAATGTACTAGCTTTCTATGGGAGATTCAACAGTCAAAATCTTTAAATTAGCAACCTGCCAAACCGCATTCAGTAATGCTTTCTTCAAGTTTATCCAGGTTGATTTCTTAAAAGCTTGTTATTTTCAGACTGTATCTAATTATACAAATAAAGATGCAATAGCACAAAGATGCAAGATGCTACTGAAACATAGCCAATTTTTGTAATTTAGCAATATTCTACAGAACTCAACTTCTTACCAAAAAACAAATCTGTAGTTTTTATTGAAAAATTCAGAATTTTTGGTAACAGAAAGCTTTGGTAAGGGTCAGTGTTGAAGAATTACCCATACATATGTTTTGCAAATAAAAATCTTTAATAAAGAAAAAAAATTTAAAAAAAAGAAAAGAAAAATTCAGAATTAAGACATGTCCTGAAAACTATTCAATGCTCTGATACTATCCTCTAAATTTAGTTTAGGTCTTCATATCTCAATAGTTTCTAAGGTTAAATGCATCAACTCTTTTCTAACATGAGTATTTGTTATGATAATATTCATCTTAATGTACATTTCGTGAATTGTGATAATTATGGTAGAAATTAATCACACATATTTCATTCTTCAGGAACTTTAAGAACCCAACCTGTTATCTCTCCACCCCAGTGAACAAATGAATTAGTGGGATACCACAATCATTATAATATATGTCATATGTTAATCACACAGGAATTAATTTGATTTCTTGAAATTTCTCAAAAGGAAAGGTAACTTCCATGTAAATAGAAAGATCAATAGTACCCTGAAATAATTATTTATTAATTTTCATTACATGGAATAAAGTATATGGTTAGTTTGGGAGCTATGAAATAAGATGATTGTCTTATTACAAATCTCATCCAAAGGAGAGCACCTTTTCATGGAAGGTAGACCTCCCCAGAAGAAAAGGAACCCAATTGTGTTTTTTCCGATAATCATTTCCAATAATGTGGGAAAACACTTATTTACTTGGCAATGTATTGCTAAAAGTTCACACAAAATTGGGATCTTGAAAATGTAGTGGTTAGCACATGTGCTACAAAATAATGAAGACAATAGATCGCGCTTCCATTGATCTACAGGAGCCACTCAAATGCTGCGCAGAGTTGTAAGCATATTGAAACTAAAGAATGAAGTGTGGTAACTTACACCTGCTGTCACAGTCCCTCCTGAACATATGGGACAATTTGTTAGCTAGACAGTCTTAATGGTCAAAATAAATGTTTTTGTCTCCTGAGCATTCACCTCTAGCTTCACAGTTTTATTCAAAGCTGTATTTTAATCAGCAATGAACAAAATGGTATTCAATTCCCAATCAGATGAAAACTCAGTAGACCTAGATAATATTCTTCTACAATAATTTTTCTGGTCAATAAATTTAATCAGCCAAGTGTTTTTCCTGTCATTTTGCCTGCTTAAGTATTATTTATTTTTCTTCTTGGGAAAGGAATAATTTACTTAGGAATGAGCAATATGCATTTTCTTATAAAGAAAGAATAGGGTGATCTTAGCTTGCTTATTTAGTTACTAATCTGATATGCACTCTCTTGTTTTTCATTAACTTTATAATATATTCAAATCAGGCATGAATTTATGAAGGCACAAATAAGTGTGACCACTTAATCCATTGCTACAATGGACTGAAAAAAATCATTTGTTATGTTGTTCATCATGTTTAGGTATGCACTAGTCTAAAACCTTTTTCTATAGATTTGCTATGTCTTTAAATTCAATTTGTGGAAAAATCACTGATTCCATAGTCAGAAAAATTTGCCTTCAAATCTTATCTCTGATCTATATCAGAAATACCTATGTGACCTTGGAAAATGTATTTAATATCTCTTGCTGGCATTTGCATCATCAATTAATAGAATAAATTATCTCTTAATGCTACTTTAAGCCTAGCTCCATAATCTTATGCATCTCCCTTCATTTCAAGACTTGAAATAATATTCAACATTCTACTAACATTTATGATTCACAATTATACAAGAAATAATTGCATTCTGGTTTCTACTTCTACCACTTTGATGACACAGAACTTTTAAAGTTACCAAGGACCTTATGATCACTTCCATCTACCAACTTTTTTGGGTAGTGTTTCTTTTTCTTTAACATGTCTGCAAAATATGAAATAATAACACCTCCTTGAAACTTTCCTAACTGGGCTTTCAGGAAAATGCCTTGACCTGCTTTTCCTTCAGTATCTTTGACTGTTTTTCTTTGTATTTTCTAACAGCTTGTCTTCCTTATCTTTTAAAGTAGGTACTCTCCCAAGATTCTGTGCTTTAAATTGCTTCTCTCTTTCCCCTATACTCTCCCTTTGTAATTTTGTATCTTACCAGGGTTTCTATTAAGACATTTAAACAATGAATCACAAATCTATTTCCCACTATGGAAGTACTCTATGTGACTTTTGTTGGCATTGCATATTGAACATTTCCAAGTGTTCAAACTAACTCATTTTAATAAGTATTCTGGTTCTCACTCAAATTTTCTTTCCATAATACAAGAAACATATGTTACATTCAAAGTACAAAATTCATGGTTAGGGTAAAATGTTGATTGGCAGGTCCCATTTCTATATTGCTAACACAGAACCACCTTTTGACAAACATACCACTCAAAAGCTGATTCTGGCTCCCCATCTTCACACAGAAATGCAAACACAATCATCAAAGGATAACCAGAAATATTATATAAAACATGGTCATTTATAAGCAACTGAACTGACAAATTTACATAAGGATGGAAAATAACCATTTTACCAAAGAAATGGGTCATATCAATTAACTTACCTAACTTTAGGAGACTAACAGCTTATTAAATGTACCAACTTTTTTTAATCAAAATCTCATTGTTGTCAACATATTAGATATTTTTTTTTGTTTTATTAAATTGAAATCCTGTTCCATTGAGAATACAATTCTCAATCAATATTCAAATACACAGTGAGATATATGGAGGAAAGAAAGAAAACAAATGAAGGAGTATAAATATATTTCTATAGGCTTGTAAAAACTTTAGCATATAAAAGGAAACTTCTTAAAGTTGATAAACTATAACTATGGGTAGTACATTGGGTCAGTCTAACACAATCCTGGATCTACTGTTTAAGTTGATAGCACCCCCATTTTCCCCAAAACATCAGCTATTTTTGATTTACTTTGTTTTGTCACTCATATTCTGTCAATGGCTAAATCCTAAATCCATAGCCCATCTTGTCTTTTTCTTTCTTCCTTCTTTTTTCCTTCCTCTCATTTTAACCTCAGTCGTCCTGAAAATACTTAAAAAAATTAAAATGTTGTAGAAGATAAATGAGAATTATAAACTGAAATGAATTAGGTATCCATTTCATGTTCCATTATGTACAATAAAAGGAAAAATCCTTGGAAAAACAACAAGCATATTTCCACAAATGCCATCCTTTGCAATGATATGTATGACTATGGATACCTCTTAAAGCCTGAGCTTTCTTATCAGTAAAATGACAGCCTTGAATTACATTGCCATTAAGGCCTTTTAAGCTACCATAGTACCAATAGTTTTCATTCATATCAAGAGGGCTAATGTGAGAGTTAGTGATTTGTTTCTTTTGCAAGAATATACAAACATTTTAATTTAATTATCTGTCTTTTTGTTGCTACTGTAACTATTATATCATTGTAATTATTCTTATAATAACAAAAAATGTAAAGGCATTTTACTTAGCTGTTAGTAACTTGTGACACTATGTTTATTCCACTGGAAACAAAGCAGAATTTTGTTTTGTTTTTCTTCCCTTAACATCCAGATGTCTTCTTAAATCATTCATTGTTTGGTTTGTTTAGTCACTCATTATAATCATTAAATTCATTGTATAGTTCTTTCTGTTTTATTGTGGTGATTATTATCCATATTATTTTCTTATTTCTGTCACCCGTCATGAGTTCATAAACACATATATGCATATATTTACACACATATATATTCATGTATTAATAAGGAATATTATTGTTACACATTTGACCAGAATTGAGGTATAGCATCAATAATTGGAATTCTGATGTCCAGGATGCTAGTATTTGGTGTGTACATGTTCATATAAGTAATCTGTTCGGAGATGGCCATTCATCCTAGCACTATTAAACATATCTAGAGACGGATAATTTTTTTGGAAAATTATTTTCTGTCTGTTCTTTGGATTGAATCATTGAATTTGTTTTTAACCAAATGTGGAATTTGTGTCTTATCTATTAGCCTCTCCCTGCATGCCTTTAGTATTGCTGATATGGAATAAAAATATTTTCTACCAGTCACAGTAGCCTAAACTGTGTATATTGAACAGCCTGAATAAAATTATTTTTAATTCTTTTTTCTTTTTTATTTGCTTTTTATTTGCAAAACATGCATGGGTGATTTTTCAACATTTACCCTTGCAAAGCTTTCTTTTATAAATTTTTCCCTCCTTCGCCCTGCCCCTTCCCCTAGATGGCAGGAAGTCTAATACATGATAATTATGTTAAAACACATGACAAATCGAATATATGTATACATATTTATACAGTTATCTTGCTGTACAAGAAAAATCAGATCTACAAGGAAAAAAAAAACCTGAGAAGGAAAACAAAATGCAAGCAAACATCAAGAGTGGAAATACTATCTTGTGGTTCAAATTCAGTTCCCATAGATCTCTTTCTAGGTGTTTATGGGTTTCTTCATCACTAAACAATTGGAACTGATTTGAAACATCTCATTGTTGAAGAGAACCATGTGCATCAGAATTGGTCATCATATAGTCTTGTTACCGTGTATAATTATCTCTTGGTTCTGCTCATTTCAATTAGCATCAGTTCATGCAAGTCTTTCTAGGCCTCTCTGAAATCATCCTGCTGGTTCTCAGAACAATAGTATTACTTGATATTAATCTACCATAATTTATTAAGCCATTCTCCAATTGATGGGCATCCATTCAGTTTCCAGTTTCTAGCCATTACAAAAAGGACTGCCACAAACATTTTTGCACATGTGGGTCCTTTCCTTCCTTTAAGGTCTCTTTGGATATAGGCACAGTAGAAACACTGCTGGGTCAAAGGGTATGCACAGTTTGATAACTTTTTGAACATAGTTCAAAATTGCTTTCCAGAATGATTGCATCCATTCAGTTCCACCAATAATTATCAGTGTCCCAGCTTTCCCACATCCCCACCAACATTTGTCATTATCTTTTCCTGTCATCTTGTCTAATCTGACATGTGTGTAGTGGTATTTCAGAGTTGTCTTGATTTGCATTTCTCTGATCAATAGTGATTTGGAGCGCCTTTTCATATGACTAGAAATAGTTTCAATTTCTTCATCTAAAAATTGGCTGCTCATATCCTTTGACCATTTATTGATTGGAGAGTAGTTTGAATTCTTATTAATATGAGTCAATTCTCTATATATTTTAGAAATGAGGCCTTTATCAGAACCCTTAAATGTAAAAATGATTTCCCAATTTATTGCTTCCCTCCTAATCTTGTCTGATTTAGTTTTGTTTGTACAAAAACTTTTTAATATAATCAAAATTATCTGGTGATCAATTAAGAGTTCCAGTTCTTCTTTGGATATAAATTCCTTCCTTCTGAGTTAAATTCTTTGCTGTATAGGTCATATTAGGATATCCTACCTATAAATCTAATCCTTTATTAGCTTTTAACTCTTAGATACAATTTATTTTCCAAATGCATTTCTCCACTGTCAAGTTCTAGTAAAGATAACACATGAAGCTAAGTTGAAACATTATAATTTGTCCAATTTAAATTCAATAAAAATCTTAAAGTGACATAGGCATAATAAGAGATAAATTCACAGTAGATTTTATTTCTATTCTTACTATGATATTTTAATGTTAGCCAGATTCTGAACAAAACTGGGTTCATTTGTCTGATATATACAGAGAGACAAATGCCACTCCTAATTGGTGTTTAGAATGAATGCTGAGTATAATCTGATGCTCTGTACCTTTGGGGAAATGAGTTAATAGAGTAAAATATATAGGGGTAGAAAATATTTTAAAATATGATATACATATATGTGTGACTGTATTAATATTTATATATATGTGTGTGTGTGTGCGCGCACATGCAAACATATGTATAGATGATAGGCAGATCCCATCATATTTCTGGACTTGTTTGAAATTATTGAAATTCTAGAATATGCTTCTTCAGGCTGAATATCTTTTCTTTTCTAGTATGAGATGGGATCTCTTCCTGCCCTCACTAAATGAATTCATTTTCTCTTACATATACTTTACATAATATATTCTTCAGTTTCTGTTTCTTATTGCCTTGGGAAAATAAGTTATTCATTTCTTGAATAATGGTCTTTTTATAATGGTCTTATAATGGTCTTTTGGGTAATCAACATTTGGAAGAAAGAGATCAACTTAGTGAGTATAACCTAAGGGCTATTATTTTGGGAAAGTTATGATGATTTGGACCATCTTAGAGTATCATATCTTTAGAACAGATCTAGGAATGGGAACAGATATTATTATATTCCCATTTCTCTGTTGAAAAATGGAAAAATAGGGGGCGGAGCCAAGATGGCGAACTGCGGACAGCTTTCTCTGTGAACTCCTCCGACATTCCCTCAAACCCAGACAAAGTAAGCCTTCCAACTGGTTTCTGAGTGAGGGCCTCATCAAGCATTTGGACTACAACACACTTCTATCAAAGATCTACCTTGAAAGAACTCCAGAGAAGGTTAGCCTCAGGGGAAATCAGCCGCTGGTCGCGATCGCACTCCAGCCGGGGCGGAAGTCAGGGCTGTGATAGAAGGGTGGATTTTGGGCACCCAGGAAGCCCCTGGGAGATGCCTGGGCCACTTTGCTCTGCTTGCAGGCAGGTTCTTTGGCAGATCTGTCTTTGGAAGGGGGTGGAACGAGAACAGCTGAAAACGTGGTCCTAGTGCGAATCTAGCCCGACCAGCCTCAGACCAGAAGTCAACTCGGCAAACTGCCCCAGGGCAAATACAAATTGTTGCAGTTTTCTCGGCTTTTGACCAATATCCCAACTTTAAATCATGAGCAAGAAGCAGAAGAGAGCTCTCACCATAGAAAGCTTTTACGGAGAAAAAATAGAACAGTCCCCAGATCCTGACATTATGAAAACAATCCCAGATGAAGCCACAAAGGCAGACTTAAGTTGGTCTCCCTTTCAGAAGGCTTACC
>JAJPUD010007025.1:100349-116514 GCA_023553655.1 Myrmecobius fasciatus
ATTTGCCAATATTTTAACATAATTAACATGTAGTGGATATCCTGCCATCTAGGGGAGGGGTGGGGAGTTGGGGGGAAAAATTTGTAACGGAAAGCTATGTAAGGTTTATTGTTGAAGTATTACCCACACATATGTTATGCAAATAAAATAAAATTAAAAAAAAAAGAAATTGGGAAAAAAAAAAGAAAAAAGAAAAATGGAAAAATAGCATTCAGATTTGCTTGGGTCTGCCAGAAACTCCCCTCTTTATTTTTTGTCACCCACATCAATACCTGTCAAATCAACCCTAGCATGCCAGCAGTGATACAAACATAGTACTTGTCTCTTCTCTTCTCCATGAGTCATATTTACCTCTACTCCCAATGAGCCACATGTAAACATTTGATAATTAAAATAGAAATCAATAAAGTATTTATTAAACAATTACTATATATAAAGGATTGTGATAAACAATGGAGGTAAAAATAAAAAAGTGATAGTCCTTTCTTTCAAAAAGTTCATATTCTAAGGGAAGAGGATACATTAATCAAACTCATGAGGACATATTTCTTTTTAAATGAACATACACATACATACATAAATATACCCATATAGATGTAGATCTATATATGTATGTATATGTGTCTATGTTTATACACACATATATTTAGGAAGCATAAAAAGAGAAAATTAGTCTGCAGCATAACATTCAACCTCTTCTTTTTCCCCCATTAATTCTTAGAAAATGCTAAAGAGACCTCTCACTCTTTAAATTTCCTATAATACAATTTGCTCAATAGTAGTAAAAAATCAAGAGATTCCTTTTCCCTTTTCAATGAATGATTTTGTTTGTTTAGTATGTTGGTTTGAATGGATGGTCTAACTATCAGCTAATACCTCTGTCACATTTGCTTTGTAGAAACACATCCAGAGATACTGGCAGTCATTTGAATCTTCCAATACATTTTATTTCTGAAATAGCACTGCAGCAAAACCAATTGTGAGATTTAAGTAAAGGAAATGAAAAATGTCATTGTAGCTACCAAGATGACTTGGTATTTTCATGGCAATTTAAAGCAATCCTCCATCAAATCTTAAAAGTTAGGAATTCACAGTAATTTAAAATATAGTAATATACTAATGTTTTCTCATTTACTGCATATCATCTATGAATGCTAATATGTATAAAGGACACAAAAATGTTGCATTTTTGTCTCAAACTTAGTCTTGAATGTTGAGAAAAGTAATTAATATGTGTCATAATTTCCTCATTTCCAAAAATGTTCATTAAAAAATAATGCTTATTTCCCATATTTCCTCATAAGACTATTATAAGGATCAAATGAGAATGTATGTAACAGTTATTAAAGTTTAAATTATATAATGTAAACTAGGAATAATAGTATTATTACTCTGATTTTTGATAATATAGAAAATAATAATTATTTGAGTGCCAATTATATAAATTGTACATTGCCATTTAAAAGAACTTTCATTAAGATATTAACCTTTATCTTGAGCTTCTTACTTGCCTTCAATGCTGGTATTCCTAATTAAAAGTAGGGACAAGTAATGAGTCATATACGTAGAAGATAGAGATGCCAAGAAAACATTTACTCCTGTGTTGTAGGAGTGCTCTCTTAGCTTGAGGAGATTTGATTATGAAGAAGGAAACTTTGCCACTTCCTATAGAATTATCTGATATCATGTTCCATTCTCCAGAAGTCGTCATACAAAGATTAAATGACCAGGGTTAGTAATGTTGTAAGGGAAATTGTTGCTCTCATCCAAGTTGGACTAGATAGTATCCTTAAGACCTTTCCAACTCTAAGATAGTATGATTTTGTACTTTTAATGTGAAACTCTGCTCTCAAGGTGACAATCTAGTTAGTGTTTTAGGGAGCAAAATAAATCCTCACATATCTGTATTTGAGTAGTGAAGGATTCTGTATTTCACGTTTTAAATGCAGCACAAATCATTTTCCAGCAGCATCTGATATCTTTTTATTTTTTGTGGTTTACATCACTGAAGAACATATGTCTGAAAGTAACCCTAAAATTTTAGAACCGTGAAATCATTTGGCATTAGGTAATCAGACGGAGATTAATTAAGAAGGATCTTGTATAGTTTTCTTATGGATGTTCTTTATAAGTGCGTTTGTCCTCTAACTGCTTTTTTCCTGTAACTACTTTAGTTGTGGTTCTTTGAACTTAGTTCAGAATTCAGTTGACTTGTAATGGGTTAAATTTACCAATCCAGAATTTTTGTCTCAAGTAATTTAACTGAACTTGGAAAATGTGTGAGAAAGCAAGTGAGTTTGGATGTTGTATGTTTATTTCCCTAAACTGTCCTTTGTGGATGTTTGGTTTGCTGTCTCTTTGAACCTTTCTCTCATACATGCACAAAAATGATGTACACGTCTTAGTCTCATGAGACAAGAAAGGGAATTGTTGCTAGTTCCTGTTGCCAAACTTTTAATCACTTATATCATTCTCTATGTCTAAATTGTGTGATCAATCATGTTGCCTCTAATCCCATGATTTCCTCTATCCTGCTTCGACTCTACTAACATAACTTTGCAAATTTAAAAAAAAACAAAGAAAAAATAAGCATTAAAAAAAAAAGAAGAGAAAAAACCTTGAGACCATCATAATCAGAAAACTGGCAAAGCTGACCAAACAGGTATAGTTAATGTTGAAGAGAAGCTGTGGATCAATACAAAATCATTGTTGATAGAACTATGAATTGGCTCAAACATTCTGGAAAACACTTTTGAATTATGCACGTAAAATGACTAAAATATTGATACCTTTTAATAATGATTCTACTTTTAGGGATTTATTTCAGGGAAGCAGTAAAATGATTCCATGAATAACAAAATACTTAGAGAAATAGTTTTCATAGTAGCAAACAGCTTGAAACAAAGAAGATACCCTTCAAATGCAGAATAGTTAAACTAATAGTGGCATATAAATGAAATGAAATATTACTAAGCTGAAGGAAATGATGCAAAATGAAATAAAGACATTATAGACAATAGCAGTAACTGCATAAAGAGAAAGAAAGGTAATTGCGAAAAAATCAAAACAATGTTGAGAAAACTTGAAAATAAAATTTTGACCCAAAGAATGCTTTGATATGAGTAAATTCTTGTCTATTCTGCATCTTTGCAGAATTAAGAGGGCCTTGGTTGTAGGATGTTGCACATAATGTCATTTTTGAAATATTTTAATGATTTTTTTTCTTTTTCTTTTTAAAAAAATATTCTTAAGAGTTGATTCACTGTGAAAGGAGAGGGTTTTCAAAGAAAATGAAATCTTATCCATTTGAAGAACAAGCTACATCAATAATCAATTATTGAAATAATAAATTAATGAATAATGAATAAAATAACATTGAATAATAAAATACTAAATTAACTGATTTGATAGCAATAATTGATATGAAGAAAAAATATAAAGGCTATTGATAGGTCATATAGTTATAATAAAAGATAGCAGGTGAAATGGCAAAGTACTGCATTTGGATTCTTTTAAGCACATCAAATGGCAAATAGGATGCATTTTTGATTAATTTGGCAGATACATGAATTTGTGTGAAAGTTACATGGAAGATAAAGCATATGTAAATTCTTATTTATACCACTTAAGGTATTATTCCCATTGATGGGATTCCAGGATCACTAAATTATCAGAGGTAGTGTTAGAATAATTAATTGTATGAAAAAAAAATGGAGATGAGTGATTTTTTTAATTCTCGAAGTTATGCTCCTACAAATAATTTTCACTTACACTCACACTCTTTCTTTTTCTTATTCAGAGGTGTTCTATTGTTCAAGAGAACTTTTTTTTAATGACATTGGAAAGATAATTGAATTCTTTAATTTTGTGCAAATAAAAAGGAAGTTCTGTTATTCTGATTCCCCTATTTCCCCTCCCCCAACAGAAATCTTTTTTCCCCTAATTTTTGAGAACTTGTTCTCATTAAAAAATGTCATAGATGGAAAAAGGGGGTCCACATACAAAAGAAAAGAACAATACCATTACACAAAGGTAGTCAAACCTCTTCAAAAATTTGTTCTATTTGAATAATCATGACAATCCTGATTATAATTCAAGGAACTATTCTTGACATCTAATGGATTTGCAAGGCACTTTCCAGTTTTTCTCCATTGTCCGCTGAGAGAAAATAATAGTATTGATAATGAGCAGGAGACAGCAGTAGAAAGCAAAGAAAGTTGAAAATGACTTACTGGAATAAATTTATGACTGAAACTTTTAGTTGTCAGTTCATCTATTTGAGACTTATAACTCAAGTTACAACTTTGATATCAAGATAAACTATATTTACTCTTGTTTCCTGTTCATAGAATATGTGATAAGCCCAACTATCTATGTTTCAGATTCTTGCAATTGGTCTCAATCATTATTTACTGAATGTCTGTTATATAGTTGGAATAGCTTAAGCATTGTTTTTCAAAGTATAGGGAGAAATACATATTTAATAGGATGAAATCACCATAATTTATTTTTTATTTTTTTATTTTTTTATTTTTTTATTTTATTTGCATAACATATGTGTGGGTAATTCTTCAACAATAACCCTTACATAGCTTTCTGTTACAAATTTTTCCCCCAACTCCCCACCCCTCTCCTAGATGGCAGGACATCCACTACATGTTAATTATGTTAAAATATTGGTAAATCGAATATATGTATACATATGAAATCACCATAATTAAAGGAAGCACATACAACCGCAAAATAGTCATATACATTCGATCCATTATACCCAATACCTTATGTATTAGGATTGGTACCATGAAGCTTGAAGATTGTTTTGTGTATTTTGTATAACGAGTTATATAGATGATACGGACAATCTTCATATGTAGATATGTTGTAGGACCAAATTTTAATAAAGACCTTTGTATAGATAAGGGCTGGGACTATACCAGGACTGGTACCCTTTTTATACCCCAAAACTTAACTGGCATGTAATAGGCATTTAGTAAACACTGATTGATTTTATAAAGGTACCTTTTCCTCTTGATGGTTGAACTTCATTACTTTCTATTAAAAAAAAACACTCTCCTTTTTTAAAAATTAATTCTCAGGAAATTTTCTTGATTCCATCAAGTAATATTTCTCTAACAGTTGGACATAACCTGGCTTGTCATCTAATCTCTTACAGCGGAAATATATGTGATCAAAGGAATTGTTCTAAGAGATGATTCTTTTGTCTTATTTGTCATAGACTGTTTTTCTCTTAATGATGTCCACCCAGAAAGGAGGACAATGCAGTTTTTCTCATTCATTTTCACTTCTACTTACTCATCTGTATCTTTGGGATATAAAAGAAATACTTTTTGTATGGATAAATCAGCATCCACTTCTGAAAAGAAAGATGAGTGGTTAGTTATTTGAAAGTGTTCCCAAAGCAAGAAGAAAAATAGAGATTTTTTTGAAGTTGATTTGAAGTAGGAGGAGAAAAGAACAAAGAAAAAGAAACTTGTATTGTTGATGTCTGTACTCCCAGAGTACCTTGTGATGATGAATCATGTCTATTCCCTATGCATTCTGTACTCGGGTTTGGGGCAGTGGAATTAATGACATTCTTTGCAAATCCATCTAAAATCAATTGGCTGGATGAATAAATTTATTGTGGTAAAGAGCATCATATAATTTCCTGAGAATATTGATTTCCTTTTTGTGTGTGGTTTTTTTTTTCTTGAAAATTCAACTCAATTTTCCAAAACATTTGATTATAGGATCGTAATGGCAATACCATCTTAATTATGTGCAGTAAAACTCTATAGGCCATATCCCTGTTTCAGGCTTTTATAAACTGTGTATTTGTCTGGAAGGGAAATGCAAAGGAGTTGTTTTTATCATTGCTTGATTAGATTGTCATTATAAGCAGTTAAAGTTACAACAACAATTGAGGGTAAAATAATAGAAAATTTACAATGAATTTTTAAATGCATAAATTTGGAAAAAATATTTAGAGACAGGAGTAATAAGTGCTTCAATAAAATGCATCTTTGCTTATACATATAATGTGTCCTGTATATTGTGGAATGGATTCAACCTAACTACTTTATGCCAAGCATGAGGAAAATATCCAGTTCATGATCCCACAGTGTTATGTATTGATTCTTGTCCTTCCTATCTTCTCTACACTCTGATAAATTAGATTACAGGAATTCTAACTGTTGGAGGAAGTCTTACTTCTTACTATTACTTTCTAGCATGGTTTATTGTTGTCCAATTGCATTGTTGTTTGTGCCTTTTTTTTTCCAGTGATATAACAAGCCATTTCTTTTCTTTTACCCCTGAAGAAAATTGACTAAACATTTTTTTGGGAAACCTAGTATAAAAGGGTAGAATTTACAAAAAGACACATTTGGACTGAATGTTACAGAAAATGGTTACCAAAGGTATTTGTCACAATAATAAAGGAGATCCAGTACAGAATCCAAGCTGAAGAGGTTTTTTGTTTGTTTTCAGAGAGTAAGGTCCTCTATCAATTGTAAACTTCATTTGATTTAACATTACTGCATTTTAATCAAACCAGCTTTCTAAAATGTTTTATATGCCATGGAGCCATTTCCAAATTTAGTGAAGCCTATGGACTTTTTCTGGGAATATTTTTAAAAGCAAAAAGACAATGTGAAATGAAATATTAGACTAACAAAGGAAAGCAATAATATGGGAATAGTTCTATCTATATGACCATTAATTCATCCATCCCTACTTAATTCATAAACTCTCCTTTTAAAATTCTTGTTTTAGATATTCATTTTTGTGGATAATATTGTAATAATTGCATCAAGACCCAAAATATGTTAGTGCCTTCTGGAAGAGATGATGAATTTCATCAATGAATTTTAGGTAGCCATAAAAATAGAAAAGAGCAAGTGGATAAAGAATTTTTAATATGCATATTAAAGCATGCATTTCAATGGAAAGCCTATAGGTTTTCTATATCCATTTCTCTATAGCATCTATTTACATATAAACATAAATATACATACATATACATGCTTTACAGATAAAAAATCACTTGGGCACAGTTTTGACAGGAGAATGATAATGGCAAAGCTCTATTTTTTTTAAAAAAAAAACAACACAGTCTATAGCAAAGATATTGCTGTCTCTAAAGAAACAAAAAAAAATATGATCTTGAGACAATGGATATGAATATTGTAGATGTGAGCAGGGTGCAAAATATAGATTCTGAGTAACTAGGATGCTACCAAATAATTGTATGATAGAGAATGTGAAGTCTGTTCACATGGCAAGAATATGGACAAATAGAGTGCTTCCTTTATGCATAGGCTGTCAAGTGAAAGCAAGCAAGAAAGGTCCCTGGATGGTTCAGTGGAACTCCTATGAACACCTTACAGGAAGGCATGGCTAAAAGTCCCATAGAGTGAACAGAAATGTGTGGGCTGCAATTTGCACCCATGGAGGAGAATTCTGAATTTATGAGATCATTAGCACTTTTAAATATTTAGAGGGGAAATTGCAATGGACCACCTTGGAAAGCAGTAAAACTCTATTATCGGAGGTTAATAAGAAGGCCTTTGGCTTTTACCATGGCTTAAAGCTTCATGCCATATTATAGTCATATTTTCTGTTTATGAGAAAACAGACAAGCTTGTTTTATACCGTCTTCTTCTTCTTTATCTATGCATAATTTCTAGCATGCTACTAAGATTGTGGAAATTAGTTTTTTTTTTTCCTCTGTCTCTAATTAGGATCTTTGACTACATAGTAGACAGTACCTGATGTCAGCATTTTTGGAGCCCAAATTACTCAGCTGACTTTGCAAAATAGTTCATAATCTTATGTAGGATATCTTATTGAAGATGGAGTTTCTCTAACATATCCTGTTAGTTGCTACAGTAACTTTTCCTATTTCTCTTTCTTTCTTTCTAAAACTATTGTTGGGGCTGTTCTGAGAAATACTAAGTTTCCCTTGATTTTCTGAAAGAAAAATTTCTAATGCAATGAAAATGCCTTTAGGTCATGGACAATGTGGATAAAGTGCCTTCATGACCTCAGTATCTGGAAACCCCCTGACAGGAACAGACTTGGTGAACCAGGATAAGTTATTTCACATCTCATTGCCCCAGGCAACTCTCTATGAATGCAATTTGAAGAACATTTGCTGACTGGCTGAGGATCCCCTGGATGAATGTTCTCTACATTTGTGGGAAATAATGGGTTTGAAAAAAAGGCATAACAATTTCTAAAAAGCCCTTGATATTCTTAATATCTCTTCATTCTTAGAAGTCTGCTTTCTTAGTAGTTTTTGCATTATCTGGTTATTTGGAGTGTAAGGAGCATGGTCACGTACCTCTTATCCACTGTGCACATGAAAAGGGGGGGGGAAATGCTTTAGAAAACTATGTTTTATATCATGTGATTGTCTCAAGAAAGTTACTGCTTGCTCATTTTTTCAAAAATATTTAAGTGCCTATGTACCAGGAGCTGTTTAGGCGCTGAAGATACAAAAAGAGGAGAGAGATCTGCTTAAATAACAATAACAACAACAACAAAACAAGGTATTGTTGTTTTAAATGTATCATATCCCGTAAAAAAAAAAGACTTCCAATATACTTGTCATTGTACAGTTCTAGGCTAGATCTTGGAATACAAATAACATAATATAACTCTCCAATGTTCAACAGAATTGAGTAGAATAGAAATTACAGCAAAAGAAGCAATCTAGCTTAGAATGTTTGACCTAATCTTAGAAATTTTGTTTGTTTTGCTTTTAGGTGAGAAGTGTTGAAAGACTTAGAAACATTAGGAAATTTTAGTTTGTTCCTTTACGTTGTATAATGGGAAACATTGGAGGGAAATGTCCATCAGGCTTTAGAGGAATGAACTTTGAACTACTTCATCATCCACTTTTAAAAAATCACCATTAGGCTTTTAAGTTTTGTTCCTCTAAAGGATAAAAAATGAGATGAGTGTTCCTTTTAGGGAAACAGTAAGGTTATATTGCCTCCAATGTAATTGAGCTTTTCTTAGAGATAAAGGAGTAATTCATATTACACTTGGGATAGGGAGTTGCTCTCTCCACCTGCCACTTTCTGATTTTTAAAGGAATTTTTGTAGATCAAAGGAGAACTTCTAATTGTTTTACTCTAATTGATGAGAGCTTACTATACTTTGCTCACAAAATACAGAAAACCTAGGGTCCCTTGACATTTCACAGAAACAGAGTACATTAAAAGAAACACAATAAGCCAAGTCTGCCATTTTGCAAGTTGTAAACTACTCCTGGGGCATGCTTTGATCAAGAAGCAGTTTTCCCCCTCCTTTCCTTTATTTAAAGTTAGAAATTCAATGTGTGTGTGTGTATGTGTGTGTAGTATAGCAAAAGAAAGTTTAGTATTGGTTCTTTAAAATGTGTGTGTAGTTAGTAGTGACAATGTATGAAAAATTTAATTTCTCTCATAACACATTAGAGTTTGAATAAATGTAATTCGGAAAAGTTGACTTATTTATCAACATAAAACAACTGTGTAGCATTCTAGTAGTAAAATGCAGGCAAAATGTTTAGATGGAGAAATAAGAAATTGTTGAGGTAATCAAGGATGTCTTGAGGTTGCTGGCTGGGAAAAAAAAACAAAAAAACCTGTGGCTATACTTAGAGTCCAAAATGAAATAAAAGGGGGTTAGTGGAAGGGGGTCTGGATAATGAGTGGTTTTTGTAACATGATAATATGATATCTGATAAACAAGCAAAGTAAATAATGTTAAGTAAAAGTGTTTCCAAAAACCATAAGCCATTGAATGCAAAAGAATGATTTGAGAAGTTTGGCCTTAGTGGATAATATGATGTGGCCTCAGGGATTTATTAATCCAATATAAAGAGTAAATTATATAAACTACAACATAAACAGTAGACACAGTAAGAAAAAGAAAATAAACTTTAGGAGACAAAAAAGGAAAGAAAAAACATTACTTATTTGGAGGACTAAGGGCTAACATTTGAAACAGTGAAGCTCAACTGAAGCTCAAGACCTAATAATGATGATTCAGTGATGAACAAATTTGCAAGCTTGAGTTCAATTCCATTGTCAAAGAGATTCTCCTTATTTGTATGGGATGATTACTCAATGTTTTGTTCCTTTATGAAGGGCAAAGCTGACAGATAAAAATCTTAGGACTTCTTGCTTCCTGTTTGATTCCCTACTATCTTGGTAGAGATCACTGGTATGAAAGAAAAGATAACATTTTAGGAAATTCCTCTTTCTTCCTCCATACTCCCTTTCCCTCCTTATCACAAAATTGTCTGGATCTAATCTGTGTGTGTAATAATGAGTTTGTTTATTATGGTTTTTATATAACTATCTTTTGGTAGAATGTTATCCTATAGATAATAGCTTAGGGCACTCCTTCCTCATTAAGATATAATAACCAGGAGAGTAACTTGAACACATGCAAAAATTTTTCCCTAGGCTAACATATTTAAGAGAGCAGATCCATAATTCTAGAGTCCTCCCTTCTCTAAGGGTGTCACTGATTACTGACTGGTGTGCAGTAAAAGATTGGAATCATAAGACTAATCACTCAGTTCTCTTCAGAAAGAGAGCATTAGAGTAGAAAGGAAATAGGATCTTTCTTTATATATATATATATATATATATGTATATATATATATATATATATATATATTTATGAGTTGGGGTTACTATGATGTGCATATTGAACATTGTAGTTTGAAGATTATTACATCTGAGAATTTCTAGGATGCAAAATCAAACAAGTATTTATTATTTACTTTATACAAGGCACTGAGGATACAAATATAAAGATTAAAACAATACTTATCCATGAAGAGGTTATATTATAAAGGACAAAAAGTAATCATATAAATTATATATATAGATATTATTATCTATATATTTATATAGCATTATAATAATAGCATTAAAATTATTATTATAGCATTATAAAATATTAACCTTTACTAAATAATACATATTATATGTAAATATAATATATATGTGTATATATATATGTATATAGAAAAAATACATTTTCCAAAATGTACAAAGTTGAAAATGCGGTAGTTTGAGAGATGAGAGAATTTAACAGTTGGTGGTAGAGCTTAAGAAAAGCTTCATGTAGAATATGTACTATCAGAAAATTGAGTTTTGATTACAATCTTATACTTAGTAATAATGTTATAACACTATAGTGTTATATAAGTTGTTCCACTTGATTGTGTGATCTAGAATAGTACCTTATTTTGTTTTCTTTGTTTAATGTTAATATTTTCAACATTAGGAATTGATTTTCCTTCTCTTCAGAAAACCTGAGATTTTAGAAGTTAGACATATTTTCTCATGTGGATGAGATAATGGTGTCAGCAACCCATCAGTGTAGGAAAGGGGTAACGTTTTTCTGCATAGATTTTCTTGGCAATATTTAACGAAATGATGCAAGAAATTTCCGTTTGAAATTTGTGAATAACTCGTCCTACTCTCATTGAGCTCCAGCCAGAAAATAAAAGTATCAATAAAATGGGGCTTATAGCATTTCTTCTGTTAACAGGATAAAACTTGAGGTACAGGATACTGCCTCCAATCCTTCATGGTAACTGAAAAATAAAAACAGATTCTAGATCAAAAAGTTTACCTAGAAATAGCTGCTTTTATTAGACGTGAAATAGTAATTTTACAACAGAATGCTTTCACAAGTTCTGGATAATGGACAATGATTTCACATTTTCCCAGTCACCACTAGAGTGAAAAAGGTTGGATTCCCAGTCAAACGTGTATGTAAACATCATATGTCTACTCCCATACTTTTTAGAGTGATGTTTTCAAAGATGTTGGATGCCTTCAATGATGACAAAGAAGGCATCAAGGTCAGCCTACCACATTGATAATAATTTATTGAAACTTAAAAACACTACAAATCAAAACTAAAGGGGAGAAAGAGTTGGTGAGTGACTTTGTGTTTACAGATTAATGTGCAATTAATTAATGTAAGCTCTGAGGTCGAGACGCAAAATCTTTCTGGACTGATTCATTGCCACTTTTGTTAATTTTAGCCTGGAAAATTAATACCCCCCCCAAAAAAAAAGATTCTCCACCAGTCAGTACTATACCATCCATACATGGAACCATCAATTAGAGAAATTGTAAATGCTGTCAATTCATTCACCCACCTTAACAGTATATTTCCAGTGATGTCCACATAGTTAATTAGATTGACACACATATTGACAAAACTAGCTCAGTGTTTAGGAGGTTCTAAAGGAAAATGTGAGAGAAAAGAGGTATTAGAGTAATAATCAAATTTAAGATCTACAGAGTTTTGTGCTGACCTCACTACCAGCTGCCTCTGAAACTTGGACAGTATAGCAGTGCTATGTCAGGAAACAGAATTGGTTTCATTTGAATTGCTTTAAGATGATTTTGGAGAATCTTATTTCTTCATTGTGAGAAGAACAGCTCAAATTCATAGAGTATCTGAATGAGAAAATATCTAAAAGAATTTGAAGTAAAACCAATGCTTTCAAAAAATGATACTTGGACTTGTCAATGTAAAACAAACAAAAACTTCAACCAAGAATTGTACCACAGAAGTAAACTGAGAATTCTCTTTATAATATGCTCAAGAAATTGTAGGTTACTCAATAAGCCTCAATTGAACCTCTCTAAGGCAAAATATATTTTCCTGGAGTCAGGAAAACTCATCTTTCTCAGTACAAATCTGGCCTCAGACACTTATAAAATGTATGAGCCTGGGAATTTGGAAAGGAAAGGGTAAACCATTGTCATATCTTTTCCTAGAAAAGTCTAATATGTACACAAAAAGGAGACAATTAAAATGAATGTTCAACAAAAATTGTCATTGTTTTTCTAAGAATCTAACAATGAGTTAGCCAGCATCTCCTTAAAAAGCTCTGAATGGTAGAAATTGTTGCTTATATCAAAATAAATTTTACCTCCTTGTAACTTTCACTTGTTTGGGCTAGTTCTGCTCTCCAGTGATGAGGAAAAACAGAATATACTTTCTTCCCTACCCCTTCTTCAATCAATAAGTATTTATGAAGCATCTACTATGTTCCAGGCACTGGGAAGAGCATGGAGATGCAAAGAAAGATAAAGGGCAGTCCCTGCTGTCAGTAATCTCTCAGTCTAATGGGGAGACAACTTCAATTATGTACAAGTGAGTTCTATACAAGATGAATTGGAATCAGCTGAAGGAAGGAATTATCATAAAACATGGGCTATCAGGAAAGACTTTTATTAAAAGATAGTATTTCTTCTGGTATTTGAGGAAAACCAGTAAATCCAGGATACAAAGCTAAAGAGGCAATACATTTCAGGCATTAGGGAAAATCGGTGAAAATGACTGCAATCTCAGAATTGGAAGGTAAATTGTTTTGTTTAATCAACATTTAGAAGACCAATGTTAATGAACCAAATAATATATAGTATAAAAATAGTTTTAAAAGATTAGGAAAATGGGAGAGAGAATGTTATGCTTAAAGTTATAGCTAATAGGAAGCCACTAAAATTTATTGAATGGGGAAGGTTAACAGCATCAGACTTTTAGCAAGATTACCTTGACTTTTAGCAAGAGTGGAGGATGGAGTTCTTAGGGAGAAAGGCCAACCAAAAGTCTTTTGCAATAATAGCACGTGTCAGGGTTGAAGGACTATAACAGAGGGGTTACTGTATCAGTGATGAGAAAGAGGAAATCTAAAACTGAATTCATTATATTTTCCCCAAATCATTTTCTAAATTACCTGATTACCATGCTTTCAAGTCAATCATGCTGCAAGCCTATCTGTTACCATTGTTTGGTCATTTTGATGACATCTGACTAGGTGTTTTATTGGCAAAGATACTGAAGTGGTTAAATTTCCGTGGCTCTCCATTAGTTATACCAATATTCTAGAATGTAGAGATCTTTTGTGATTCTGACCATCATATAAGATGTTTACTAGCCTGTCGAACTTTTCTCACCTGCAAATGTGGGGAAAAATGCCAAAAGTGAATTTATACAAGTCATTGAGACAAAATATTAGACACCACCAAACATAGGCACAGATCCCTGTGGAATTCCCCTTAAGAGTTCCTTTTTATGTGACCTTCATTAATCTTTTTCTTTGAATTTGGATATTCAACCTATTTTACATCCACCATTCTCTGTTATTGTCTAGCCCCATCTCTCTACCTTGTTCACAAGAGTAGCTTAAAAGATTAAGTCTCAGATCTTAGTAAAATGTTGGTAAAATTTTATCTGGAACATGCCTCTATTCTGCCTGGTTAAAAATCCTGACTCTCTTAATCTCCTCCATATTAATAAAGGTTAATGTACCATGATATGTTCTTGATGACTCTCTATACTATATCCCTTTCTAGAAGTTCACCAACAATCTATTTTTTTAAGTGATAACATTTTAAAAACATTTTTTTTAACATAGGAGGTATTGATTTAAATTCAGTCTCCTTAGTTCTTTTTCAGGTTGCAGATGGCATTTTCTGTCCAAAGTCTATTGAGATTGCTTTGGGACAATGAACTTATGAAAAGAACCAAGCCTTTCAGGTTGATCATCACACATTATTAGTATTATTGTTTACAAGGTATTCCTGGTTCTGCTTTTTTCCCCCATCAGCACAATTTATGTAAATCTTTCCAGACCCTTCTAAAATGAACTCATTTATCATTTTTTAAAGAACAATATTTCCCTTATCTTCATATGATACTTTTTCAGTCATTCTTCAATTGATGGGCATCTATTCATTTTCTAATACTTTACTACCACAAAAAGAACTGCTACAAAGATTTCTGCACATGTGGGTCCTTTTCCTCCTTTAAGATACAATTGTGGCGAAGGGCGGAGCCAAGATGGCGAACTGTGGACAGCTTTCTCTGTGAACTCATGGGACGTTCCCTCAAACCCAGACAAAGTGAGCCTTCCAACTGGTTTTTGAGTGAGGGCCCTGCCAAGCATTTGGACTACAACACACTTCTATTCAAAGATCTATTTCAAAGATCTACCTTGAAAGAACTCCAGAGAAGGTTAGCCTCAGGGGAAATTGGCCTCTGGTTGTGATCAGACTCCAGCCAGGGCGGAAGTCAGGGCTGTGATAGAGGGGTGGATTTTGGGCACCCAGGAAGCCCCTGGGAGACGCCTGGGCCACTTTGCTCTGCTTGCGAGCAGGTGCTTTGGCAGATCTGCCTTTGGAAAAGGGTGGATGGAGAGCAGCTTAAAATGTGGTCCTAGTGCGAATCTAGCCCGACCAGCCTCAGACCTGAAGTCAACTTGGCAAACTGCCCCAGGGCAAATACAAATTGTTGCCGTTTTCTCTGCTTTTGACCAATATCCCAACTTTAAATCATGAGCAAAAAGCAGAATAGAGCTCTTACCATAGAAAGCTTTTACAGAGAAAAAATAGAACAGTCCCCAGATCCTGACATTATGAAAACAATCCCAGATGAAGCCACAAAGGCAGACTTAAGTTGGTCTCCCTTTCAAAAGGCTTACCTGGATGATTACATTAAGAATCTCAAAAGAGAGCTAGAAGAAGAATGGGGAAATAAATTGAGATCAGGGCAACAGAAATATCAAAAACTGGAAAATAGGACTGGTGAATTGGAAAAAGAAAACAGTTCACTGAAAAACAAAGTTGGTGAATTGGAAAAAGACAACAATTCACTGAAAAACAAAATTGGTGAATTGGAAAAAGACAACAATTCCCTGAAAAATAAAACTGGCAAAATGGAAAAAAAAAAGGCATTGAAACCAAGAAATTCAATTGGCCAGCTACAAAAGGAGCTAAAAAAGATAACTGAAGGAAATAATACTTTAAAATTAAAATTGAACAAATAGAAGTAAATGACGCAATAAGACTTCAAGAATCAGTTAAACAAAAACAAAAAAATGAAAAAATAGAAGAAAATATGAAATATCTCCTAGGAAAAACAACTGACTTGGAAAACAGATCCAGGAGAGACAATTTAAGGATTATCGGACTCCCTGAAAGCCACAATGAAAAAAAGAACCTGGATGCTATCTTCCAGGAAATCATGAAAGAGAATTGCGCTGATGTTTTAGAATCAGAAGGCAAAATTGGCATTGAAAGAATTCACCGATCACCTCCAGAAAGAGACCCCAAAATTAAAACCCCAAGGAATA